>ML263283.1:9057-26017 GCA_005239495.1 Nicotiana undulata | reverse complement strand
CTTATGTATTTATTTCAGACCTTTTGTTTGTAGTAATCTCATAGATAGTCCGTGAGTATGTGATACCAGTTCTGGGAGTTGTTTATGGGTTTCATTTCGAAAGTGCTATGTTGTATTTTAATCATCCTGTTCGTATTTGTTGTTAATGTGTTTTATTCAGTTCAAACGTTGGCTTGTCTAGCGGGTTCAACGTTAGACGCAGTCATGGCCCGAAGGGGGGATTTCGGGTCGTGACAAAAAGATAGGAGCAAATGATCAAAATGATCATAATAAGGAGGAAATGAGCTCTAGAAGAGCCCACGACATACATTTCATGAAACTCTAGAAGAAGTTCAGGTACCTGAAAATAAATAAAGTGATGAGATCTCAACAAGTTATGTCGCTTGCGAACCGATATGAAATGATCGTCGACGATATATGTGATACAATATGGTGCACAATATTGTAAAAGACTGTGAGGATCAGACTTATAGTCCAGACACCTGAAGATGTCATGCCATTTAAATGTAAGTCATAACCTATATGCCTAATTTGATTAAATCTATATGAAAATCCCTGAAGGATTTAAAATGCCTGAAGCATATAGTGCAAAGTCTCGAGAAATACACTCGATCAAACTACAAAGGTCTTTGTATGGCTTAAAGGAATCTAGGCACATTTGGTGTAATCGCCTCAGTGAATAATTGCTGAAAGAAGGTTACGTAAGTGATGTTACTTGTCCATGAATTTTTATAATGAAAATGTCATCAGAATTTGTTATACTTGTTATTTATGTTAATGACATAAATCTTGTTGGAACTCCAGAAGAGCTCCAAAATGCAATTGGATATCTTAAGAAAGAATTTGAGATGAAAGATCTTTGGAAACACAAAACTTTGTCTTAGTCTGCAAATTGAACATATAGCAGACGGTATCTTTATCCATCAATCTGCTATACAAAAAAGGTTTTAAAACGCTTTTACATGGACAAAGTGCACCCATTGAGTACACCGTGTTATTCGATCACTTGAAGTGAATAAAGATTTGTTCCAACCTCCAGAAAAGGATGAGGAACTCCTTGGTCCTGAAATACTCTATCTCAGTTAGTTGGTGCACTTATGTATCTGGCTAATGCTAACAAAGGTGGTGCAGATCGTATTGGTTATGCAGATGCATGTTATTCTTATGATCCCCATAAAGCTTGATCTCAAATCGGATATGTGTATACATGTGGAGGTACTGTCATATCATGGCACTTCACAAAGAAATCTATTGCTGCTACTTCTTCAAATCATGCTAAGATAATAATTATTTATGAAGCAAGTAGGAAATGCGTATGGTTGAGATCAGTGATTCATTTTATTCGAGAAAAATGTGGTTTGGAATGTGAGAAAAGGACCACAATTTTATACGAAGACAACGCTGCATGCATAGCCCAATTGAAGGGGGAAATTATAAAAGGAGATAGAACGAAGCACATTTCACCAAAATTATTCTACACACATGATCGTCAGAAAAATGGTGACATTGATGTGCAACAAATCCATTCAAGTGACAATCCGACAAATATTTTCACTAAATCTTTGCCAACTTCAACTTTTGAGAAGATGGTATACAAGATTGGAATACGGAGACTCAAATTTTTGAAACAAGATTTTCATCAGGGGGAGTGAAATATGCGCTGCAAAATAGCAAGTTACCTTATTTTTTCAGGTCATCGATTGTGTTTATTATAAACGAACCTTCCAAAAGAACAGATAGAATAAAATAGGTATTGCACACTTCACTGTAATATCCACATGTGTTATGAAACTATTATTTGTGGATGTCCATTTATTACTCCGCTATAGATAATCTTCCTGAAGAAGATTATCCATTTAGTACTCTGTTGAAGTTTATCTACAAGCAGCTGATGCAAGCAGGTTGCAAGCAACTCAATGAAATGATTTGCAGCAGCTTCTTATTAAACAGGCAGGTTGCAAGCATCTCATGCAGACAACTTACAAGCAGCTGAAGAAAAGCCTCGCAACTACTTCCTGAAAAGCCTCGCAGCTGCTTCCTTTCTTCTATAAATAGAAGAGTTTTCAGTTCATTATGTACATCAGTTTGAAAGTTGAATAAGATATCACTCTCTCTCTCTATACTTATCTTTGGTTTATTTACTTTACAATCTTTATTTTATAACATCAGGCTATTTATAGAGTTTTATTGTCATTAAGAGGAATAATTAATAGCTTGCATTAAAAATGAATTTATTCCTGTGATATAACAAGTTTCAATATGTTCCTTACATTTCCTTTGATCTGAGAAGGCAGCCTCATTGATTTTTATTACGTTATGTGGTTTTGTGCGCTTCAGATATTGTATTCCTTGTTGCTAGTATTTGGTACTACTTATCCTTTATCTCTCCACTTTTTCTTTTCTCTTACCTCTTTCTTCCTTTCTTGCTTTCCACTTCTTCTTGTTACCCTTTCTGAGCCGAGGGTCTATTAGAAACATTCTATCTACCTAATAGGTAGGGATAAGGTCGCCTCCCCAGACCCCACCTGGTGGGAACATACTGGGTTTGTTGTTGTTGTTTGTTGTCGTTGAACGCATCGTCCTGAGAAATTACGAAGAGGAAAATTATAGAATTATGATTGGTGAAAAACCAGTCCATTCCTTCGACGACTTGAAGTTTATAATAAAGCCCCTGTCGCGCCCCCTTTTTCCCCAGGCACTCCTTTCGGGGGCCCGGTTTCAAAGGGTTTATGACATTGGTTGAGACAACTTGTTCCTTTTGGGAAAGGGGTTTGCATTTTTTGAACAGTCGCCACCTAATAATTTTGAGGTGCGTTAGGGCACCTAGGGGGTTCATTTATAACTACGTTTGATAACCAGAGACAGGGTAATGGCTTGAAATTATCCTAAGGGGAAGGTGTTAGGCACCCCTCCGGATCCACATGTGTGATTCCATGCCAAATATCTTTTGTGAATTTTGTACAATTAGCAAATAAACAAATATGGTTCAAATAATAGGGATTTATGTTTAAGTACACATAGGTTTAGAAACAGTTAAATGAAAGGCTAGATTTTGAATTATGGTCTAAGCATGTATGTCAAGTAAAGATATCCTAGGTTTATTTGTAATATGGATCACATCAATGCAATACCCGGTATGACACTTCTCAAAGAGGGGATACACGTGGTATTAGCGCATCGGTCATCATATTCATATCTACCCTTTCCCACGCCGTGAAGGTAATTAAATCGAGTGTGGTCACGACCTCTATTGCATGCCGTTACCCGTCCCTTCCTATCAGTCCCGGAGGAATTTAGGACTTCTATCCTACAAGGGAGGTTCTAGGAAGACCCTCAGGTTTTAAAGGTAAAAGTACTAAGGCGACATACAATAAAACAGATAGGACTTCAATTAAAAGAGAGCATGGAAAACACATAGAAGGCTCAGGTACACCTCCACAAACAGTACACATAAACAACATGACTCATACACAATTAAGGTCCAAATTCAGATCCTAGGCATGGTATCTAAGTGATAACAACATAGTCAGACTTATAACTCAGAGAGGAAGTCCTAATCAGTTTTGCCTACTGGTTTAAACATGTTGACAGTTAAATAACAATCACAAGAGACAGTTCCAGTTTTTTATTATTTAAGTTGATTACCTAAGGGTTTCCTAGGCGTGGGTTAACTCTTCCGGAATGGTTCATCTCTGGACCGGATGATGAACTCTTCTGTAGGACTCGAACATCCATTAAACTTGTTCCTCAGCTAGATAATCGAAGAATTCTACCCATTTTTTGGCATTCTCAGGCTGAGCAAACATATAGGGAATGTAGGTCATTCGCTTTGGATGGTGGAAAGCGATGTGGTCATTCCACGCCCTTCGCTGAAACTCTTGTCAGTACTGGCCGTTTTGAAGATGTTCTAAGAGCCAGAGCTGCAGTATTAAATTGCAGCCCTCGAAGTGTTTTGCTCCTCTTTGGCATTTCTCTAAGGCTCGGTATATGTCTGAAATGATCATGGGCATGATGCTGAAGTTTTGCCCACCAATTCCCTCTATTAGTGTCTTAGTTACCATAGCCAACCTAGTATGGATTCTTTCTTTCTTCATTGGAAACACGATTAGACCCAGGAAGCAAAACATGAAGACGAATACCCTGCGATGGATGTGTCCCAAGGATGTGATGGCAAATCTGTGATGGAAGGTACAGTATGATTTGCTGTGACCGTACCTTTCATACAGATAGTCAAAAGAGATGTATGATTCTTTCAGGCATCTCGATTCATCGTTCTTCTTCAAACCCATCATTTTTAAGAGACCCTTGCCTGTGCGGTTCTCAAGCATTAACAAACCTGGTGTTTCCTAAGCTAGACCGGCCAATCCTCCTATCTCCTCTAGCAAAGGTGTCATTTTGATGTCCCCAAAGCGGAAGACGACCCTTTCACAGTCCCAAATCAGAGTAGTAGCCTCTATCATCATGTTGTTAGGCTAAATCCCAACCGTTGATCTTCAATGATCCAGCGGTTGGGAACTAATCCCCCTTACTACTTAAGTGTCAGACCAACCCCCCCAGACCTTAGAACCCCCCTAGTTCGTCTCTCTCACCTTCTCCTCACCCCCAGCCATGAACCACCGCCGGTCGCCGCTGGAAATCCCCCCATAGTGGTGGCCCGCCGCCAATCGGCCCCAAAATTACCCCAAGCAATCCCCAGGTCTTCCTAAACCCCATCCCACCATCAATTTCCCAAAAAACATAACCAAATTCGTTTGATTTTAGATCTGAAAATTGACAAAACCCAAAATGTTCATTCCAGTGATTCTTCAAGGCTGCGTCGACTTGAACTCAGATGAGTTAATTGCTCGTGGCATGAGAAATGGACTCATGTTAGTTCGATTCAACGCAAAGGTCGCCGTAGTCCGGTTACTTTGCCGTCGGAAATCCATCACCATCTCTCGTCAAGCCGTCGCAACTCGTCTAGGAAGGTTCAAGAACCTGGGGCAGCTGTCCCCATTGGATGAGCACAAAAATGCTGAGCCAATAAGGGACAACCAGCTGTCCATGTAGTTAAAAAAGATGCTTGTGAGAGGGAATAATTCCCATTCTGTTTCTACAGCACATGGCACTCAAAAAGGGCTATATATAGATCTTTCTTTCACAAAAGGAGGATTCCAGAAAAATGCAAAAAAGGTTTCTGCATTACTGTCATCAGAAATTGTCTTGGATTGTTTTTTTTTTCTGATTTCTTTCCTAGAGTAGAATTTCGAAAAAAAAATCTCTTTGGTTTGGTTAGCTTCCTGGGTTTTGGTCATGGTTTAAATAAGCTGGGTTTGCTGTGATTTACTGTGGTGCTCACACATTGTTTCTTGCTTGAATCCTCACTCCCTTTGCTTTACGTTTGACATCCAAGTATTTCTCGGGCTATGATTGATGCGTAAAGCACAAGTTTGAGATGTGTATTTGAAACATGAAGATCTAAATGAGAAATGTTCTCTCTGCTAATTTGATTTACATGTCCTTCAAGATTCATTTGCTTTCTTTACTGATTTCAACTTTCTTTTTACGTGGTTCTTCACATTGTTACTGTTTTATAGTCACCTCCAAGTTTGATTTAGGATCTTAGTCTATTATAATGGCTTGTGGTTTGGTTCAAAAGTTTCTCATATGAAGTATTTAGAGTATGTGAGCTTTCTGTG
Source organism: Nicotiana undulata (assembly GCA_005239495.1). Classification (NCBI taxonomy): domain Eukaryota; kingdom Viridiplantae; phylum Streptophyta; class Magnoliopsida; order Solanales; family Solanaceae; genus Nicotiana; species Nicotiana undulata. The sequence continues at coordinate 20,339 of ML263283.1, read as the reverse complement.
ATATTGGCCAAATGTAAGTATTGAATATTTTTGTTAGTGTTGTTTTGATTCAGTGCTGATTCTCATGCTCAATAATGGTTCACATCATGATTTATCTAGTTTGATTCCTTTTCGGATCTGGTCCGTCATTGTCCTTCAATTTCATACTTTTTTATAGTCACCTTCAATTTTGTGAGTTTGCAGTTGGATTTCGAGCAAATGAAACTACAAGATTTTTTAAATCATATTTTGATCCTTACTTCACTTGTTTACTGTTACGGTCTTGTGTCCTTTGTTCCAATTCTTTGGTGTCCCAATTGTTTAATTAATGAGCTATTGTGAATGATATTAGGCTATGAGAATTTAAAAAAAAAGTCAAGCTCACTAGAATTTAACTGAACCATGTGCTTTGGGATTGGGCTCGGTCCAATAAAAGAGAGACTCTAAAAATGGAACGAGCATGATATTTATTTTATTTTCCTTGATCTTGATTTGTTCTACTTTCGTTACATTTTCGCTAGGAGCATCCTTAGTTTACCTTAAGAATACTTTGAGGTGCGCCATACGAATAAAAATCCTATAATCTATGGCCCTCACGTAAATACAAAATTTAGTATGGGAAATGCTCTGAACTCTCGTAGTTTGATCTAGGCACGCTAATTAAATAATTTTATAATTACGGGTACGGTTCCCGTGACGTAGTTGTGACACTTAAATATTAGAATCCGGGGGTACATTTATGTGACCCAACCACAATTTAAGTTTAATAAAATAAACACATTGTGGATTGTGGGTACGGTTCCCGTGACACAATTCGCAATGTGTAACCAAATAATTAGTTGTGTAACAATTGGATTATCAAAAGTGGTTTAAAAGGAATAAATGCACGTAGGTTCCAAACAATGTTCTAAAATCAGATAAATAGGCCAATAATAATAGTTGAGCGACCGTGCTAAAACCACGGAACCTAGGAATGCCTAACACCTTCTCTCGGGTTAACAGAATTCCTTACCCAGATTTCTGTGTTTCGTAGATCTTAAATAAGAGTCAAACTTCCTCGATTCGGGATTTTAAACCGGTGACTTGGGACACCATAAATTATTCCAAGTAGCGACTCTTAATTTTAAATAGAATAATCCCATTTCGATTGTCACTTAAATTGAAAAAAACTCCCTTACACCCTTCCGGGGTAGTAAAAAGGAGGTGTGACAGCTCTGACGACTCTGCTCGGGAATCGAACCCAAAATCTCTGGTTCAGGGTTCAAGAATTCGAGCTTAGAATAATTGTTATATGTTGGCTTTATTTATTACCTGATTTTATTTACATGTTTGGGCCTAATGTGCTAAATGTTGCTTTTACTTCTTTGATATTATCTGAATTGTATATAAACTGCCACGAAATCCCTCTCTTCTATCTTCTGAGGAGTGCACGCTGGCGTGACTTCTTTCTGTTAGTGTTATATCCCAATTTAGAACGAGGTTCGGACAAGTTGCAAATCCGGATGATCTTTTGGTTATCGGTACGCTGCCCCCCCTCGGTTCGAGTCGTCCGCTCGGGTAAGCCAGGTCTAGAACAATACACCCAGGTTTTAAACCTAGAATAACTCAGCCTCATGCCAGATCCCTAGTAGGAACGCTTGTTGCATCATGTGCATTTGACGTAGGGGACTCAACACAGGGGTTGGGTCCGTCTAGGACAGGCGTACCCGAAAATAAAAAGACTAACCTGATGCATTTTATGTGCTATGTGTGCATTTAATTTGTTTTGGATTGCATGTTGACCGACTTTTAGACTAAGTGAGGAAAACCAAAGAGAAAAATCAAGTTTGAGGTATGAGAGAGGATTTCACTCGTTTCCAAAATGGTGTAAAAGAAAAAAAATCCCGAAACTCTGTCAAATGTTTGAGGAAAAAGAGAAAAAAATATTCTTGAAAAAAAAACAAATAAAAAGATAAAAATAAAAATAAAAAAGAGTTTTTGAGAAAGAAAAGATTTATCCAAAATGGTTTTTGTTTTTCCTTTTTCGTGGAAAATCTGGCCGAACTACGCGGGTTGATTCTCACCGGACATGGGATATGTAGGCAACTCTCATCGGGTCCAGCCCCGCTTTTTGAAAAATAATTCTGAAAATACATGAAGTGTCGTCATTTTGTCATAAATAAGTGGGTGATGGCGTTTTGTCTAAATAGACGAGTGTCCCAGCGGGACGCCGGAAGGCTGCTTTACAAAAATAGCCACCGATATTTTCTTTGTTAATTTTGGCCATTTAGCGGACACAGCCCTAAGAACTTCTATTCCGAAGTGATGAGAGGCCGTATTCGCAAAAGTAGCTTTGATTTATTTTATTATTTTTACCTTTTTGCAAAATTAAGTCTTTTGTCAGTTTTTAAATAAGATTCACTTTGTGTATAAACCAACCGCCTTAATTTAAATGTACAGAATGAGCACGAATCAAAATTTACCAATAGGGATCATGTCCAAGATTCCACTGGAGCTACACATGTGGTGGGAAGATTTGGGTCAAGAAGGACGAGAGGTGGTCAACCTTTATTTGAAAGGGCTTACCGGATTGCTAAAGGTCAGGCCTAGAGGAGACATAATAAGGGCCTTGGTAACATTTTGGGATCCAGCTCACAATGTCCTCCATTTTTCAGATTTTGAACTCACACCCACTTTGGAAGAGATAGAAGGTTATGTGGGAAGTACTGAAGGTCTAAGTCATAAGTACCTTGTCGCTCCAAGGGCCGTTACCCCTCACAAGTTTCTAGATTTGCTAAAAATCAGCAAGGGAGTTCAGTATGCAGATTTAGCAAATGGGGTTTCCACTCTACGCTTCATATACCATAGGTATGGGCATGAAGGGGGATTTAACCCGGAAAATGGGAATTGTAGAAAAAGGAACCGATTGAAATGGGATGATCAGAGGCGCTTCGCTTTCATGGTAGCTTTCTTAGGTCTTGTGGTGTTTCCCCGGAAGGATGGAAATATTGATCTGCGGGTAACCGGAGTCGTCAATTTTTTAATTACTAATGCCAAGAGCACTCTTGCACCTATGATAGTGTCTGAGATATACCGGGCTCTCACGGCTTGTAAAGCTGGGATAGATATTTTCGAGGGATGCAATATGCTACTACAAATGCGGATGATTGAACATCTGTGTCATCGCCATCGATACATGAATTATGGATCCACGGGAAAAAGCTGCATTGAAGAGTTCGACACAAAGGTCTTGGGTTTCAAATTGCCAAAAGGGTTTGGAGATTGGGTATCCTGCCTTCATTCCATAACAACGGGACAAATAGAATGGACACTGGGTTGGCTTCCTGTCGAAGAAGTTGTGTATATGCCGGCTACTGGTCCTTACTTCCTCCTAATGGGTCTTCGGGGCATTCAGCCTTACGCTCCATACCGAGTGATGAGACAGTTGGGAAGATGCCAAGTGACACATCCAGATGAAGATCTCAGATTTTATGCAATCAAAGTCAGCTGCGACGGCCAATTTCATGAGGAAACAGTTCGTCATATTTGGAACGAGTGCCAGTATTTGACGGCAAACACGCGGGTGCATGACTTATCCAAAGGCGAGGTCTCGCCAGCCTATCTTGCTTGGTATAGGAAGAAGAACACTCCAAGGGCTGAACCTGAAAGACCAACCAAAAGGCCCCACATCCAGGAATTTGGTGAAGCGTCATAGGAGCAGTGGGCTTGGTTGACCAAGGAGAATGAGTACAGGGTCACAATAGGAAGGTTGGAAAGGCAAGTTAGGGATCTTCAATTTGAGAATGGTTTGCAAGCCGCCGCGGATAAGGGTGAAAAGAAAAAGCTGGCCGAAGAAAATGATGCCCTCCGGGCCCAAATTCGGGATATGAAAATAACAGCTGAGAAACCCGTCAGAAGTGCAAGAGATGAAAAGCTTATAGATAATCTCAGGCGAAAAGTGGGTGAATATAGTTTTGATCTTAACAAGACCGAGGGCGAATTGGCGAAGGTTCTAACAAAATTGACTAAGAATGCAGAGGAAAGAGCACGCTTGGTTCAGCGGTTAAAAGGAAAATATGACAATGAAGTCTTGGGGCTGGAGAAAAAGATCACCATCCTTGAGAACAAAATGACCAAGCAGGCAAAAGATTTCAAATCAGAAAGAGAACACTTCTACATCCTGATGTCACAACTAGAGAAAGACCTGCAGCAGCTTCAAGAGCAAAATCATACCGCCGAGCAAGTGTCGGAGGTTAGATCTCAGCAGATTAGACGATTTCTACAAGAGAAGGGTATTATCAGACAAAGGGTTAGGAGCAATGCGGACTACATTGTGATGAAGTGCAACGAGTGTGAAGACATGACCAAGTCCATATTCTTCGCTTCCGTTATGATTTTTGTCCGACAGATCATGGATGACCTATTTCGCCTTCAAGAAGATATGGTGCATAGGCCCGTGGAGAGACCGACTGATGTCCCACGGGCCCCTGGAACAGTAATTGAGGCACTTATGTATGCATGATTTTTATTTCGAGTCTGTAGTTTCAATTTCTTTGGAGTTCTGTTAGTCCATTTTCGAGTATGTATTTTAATCTTTCTTTTGGAGTCTGTTAGTGCATTTTTGAGTCTTGTTTCCATCTTTCTTTTGGAGTCTGTTAGTCCACTTGTCGATTCGGTTAGTTTTTATGTTTAAATCTCTAAGGGAAGTCGTCGTAATCAGGATATTTTGTTATGAAAATTTTAAGAAAAAAACCAAGAATCTATCTTTCTTTTATTTCGCATTTGTTCCCTAACTACGTAATGATCTGATTCATGCGGCACCATGATACGTAGGCAATCCCCATATGATTCGATCATAACAATAAAATAATAATAAATAAATAAAAAAGAGAAAAAATCAGAGAGAGAAAGAGAATTAAGAAAATTGAGTGGAAAGAAATAATGGCAAAACAAGAGAGGAAAAACAAGTGCAAAATAAGAGGCAACAAAAATAATGATTGGGAAAGGTTTGGGAGTGAAAGGAAAAAGAGAGAGAATTGGAAAGCGAAAACGAGAATAGTTATCTAAAAGCCGGGATGAAGCATGCAGCCGCTCAAATGCATGACTAGAAACTTTAACTGTCTAGGTGCATTGCATCCCAAATGTGCGGTTGCCTATCTATTAAATTCTTTAACGCTGACAAGTTTGCTGATTATAATGAATTCAGGCAGGTGATTAGTTTGTTTGGCATTCTGGCAACCCACCCGTACAACACCACGTCTAAAGATAAGCTGATCATGGCTGGCAAAGAGCTGGATGCGAGTGTTATTGATCCGTCAAGGGAGGGAGAGGAGTCTGATGTTAATCTGAAAGAGGAGTTACACAAGTTGAAACATCAAATGGAAGAAATGTACCAAGCATGGATGAAGGGGCATCCACCACCATCATATCCCGCCAATCCTGCTTTCGCCCCGCCACTAGCCCAACCCCAAGAACCTCCCACTATTGACTCATCTCTGCAATATCCACCAAGCTTCCCCCATTACCACCATTATCAGGGCACCACTTCCCAAACCACACAAGCACCATCAGCCAAACCAATCCCTTACCCCCTCCACCAGCTACCCCTGTTTTCGTAGCACCCCCGCCCGCTACACTCCATCGACCCTCCAGTGAGCCATTATTCCATACCCAAGATAACCAATACTATCCCCCAGAGCCTACTTTCAAGGCCCCAGACCATTACTCCTACATTCCTCGTTTCGACCTTAATGTTGAGACTGAGAAACTACCTAAAAACCTAGAGCAGGAAGAGATGTTCAGGAAAGTAAGAAGCCTGGAACAATCGTTCAGAAACATGCAGGGATTGGGAGGCCAGATGAGCGTAGCCTACAAAGATTTGTGTCTCTTTCCTGATGTTCAGCTGCCTGTGGGATTCAAATTGCCTAAATTTGACCTATATGATGGGCATGGAGACCCAATGGCCCATTTGAGGGGATTCTGCAGTAAAGTGAGAGGGGCCGGTGGGAAAGATGAACTATTGATGGCATACTTTAGCCAGAGTCTGAGTGGCGCAGCATTGGAGTGGTACACTCGTCAGGATCACGGCAGATGGTATACTTGGGATGATTTGGCCCAAGCATTCGCTCGTCATTTCCAATACAACATCGAAATTGTTCCAGACTGTTTGTCTTTGATTAAGATTGAGAAGAAACCTAGTGAAAGTTTCAGAGAATACAGTTTTTGCTGGAGAGAACAAGCGGCAAGAGTTAACCCCGATGGAGGAAAACGAAATGGTGGAGTACTTTCTGCAAGCACTGGAGCCTACTTACTTTGGCCATCTGATATCGGCCATAGGCAAGTCTTTCAACGAGGTAGTAAAGATGGGTGGCATGGTGGAAGAATGGCTTAAATCAAGCAAAATTATGAGCTACTCAGCCATCAAAGCAACCACCCAAGCCATTCAGAATGGTACCGGGGGAGTGATTGGAAACAAGAAGAAAGAAGATATGGCAACAGTTGATTCAGGATCATGGTTTGGACTGAGGGGCCTATCACCTCATTATACCCAGCCTCGACCCCATCACCAAGCTTACCCCCAAAATCCATATAATCCACCTCAACATTACTTCCCATCACCAAACCCTCAAATTTCTGTCCACCACGCCCAGTCATATACTCAACCTCCTCCTTATTAACAATGGCATGCCCCAACCCCACAAAACACCTACCCAGCTCCACAAAATGCTTACCCACCCCAGAGAACCTACCGAAACCCTGTTGGTCCAAGTTTCCAGCCCAAACCAGTGTTCAGAAATGAGAGGTTGCAGCGGAAGAAAACTGTCACCCCGTTGTGGGAGGCTTGCACCAGTTTATTCCATAGATTCAGACAGTTGGATGTGCTAAGGCCAATTGAGTCGAAACTGCCAAACCCTCCTCCAAAGAATCTTGATTACTCCGTGAGCTGTGCATATTGTTCCGGTACTCCGGGACATGATACAGAGAAGTGGTGGCACCTGAAAAATGCCATCCAGGAGCTCATCGAAACAAACCAAATTGTAGTCCAAACCCCGTAGGCACCCAACATCAATCAGAACCCATTGCCAACCCATGATGAAACAAACATGATCGAGATAGTGCATAAGGGGGAACCCAAGAAACCTTCACAATCCGTCATGATGATTCGGTCTAGTGAGGTCAAGCCAGTTAGAAAACCAACGGTTGAAGGATCGGCGAGCAAATTGAACACGACAAACGGTGGGCTGTCTGCGGTAATTGAGAAAGATCCCCAAGCAATGTTGTAGCAAAGCAAGATAAGTCAAAGGTGGTCGTGCCAGGGTTGGCGATAAGCCTGTCATAATTGTGGAGGGTGCCCGTACGGACCCTATCATCATCAAGCCTGTAACCCAGTTGCCGGTAATCAACACCAAGGCTATTCCATGGAGCTACGAACGGGTGACAGTGACCTATAAGGGAAAGGAAGTGAAAGAAGAAGTCCATGAGGCACAGAGATTAACTCGTTCGGGGAGATTCTTTGCCCTGGAAGAGTTAAGGAAAGCTAAAACATCCAGGGATAACCCAGCCCTAGTGAAGAAAGCAGTCAATGAAGAAGAAGCGGAGGAGTTTTTGAGAAAAATGAAGGTACAAGATTACTCCATCGTAGAGCAGCTGAGAAAGACTCCCGCTCAGATTTCCCTGCTGTCATTATTGATCCATTCAGACGAGCATCGTTGGGCCCTGATGAAAATTCTGAACGAGGCTCATGTCCCCGAAAAAATCTCAGTGAACCATCTGGAAAAGATCGCCAACAAAATATTTGAGGTAAACATGATCACCTTCTCTGATGACGAGTTGCTAATGGAAGGTACTGAACACAACAAATCTCTCTATCTTACGCTAAAATGTGAATATTCTGTGGTTACCAGGGTATTAATTGACAATGGCTCCAATGCAAACATTTGCCCTCTCTCCACTCTGAACAAGTTGAAAGTTGATAATGAGAGGATTCAAAAGAACAACATATGCGTCCGAGGTTTTGACGGTGGAGGAAAAGACTCGGTTGGTGATATAGTGCTTGAGTTGACAATAGGACCAGTGGAGTTCATCATGGAGTTCCAGGTATTGGATGTAGTCGTCTCTTACAATTTGCTGTTGGGTCGGCCGTGGATACACCAGATGGTCAAGTTTGAGTGGGACAGACAAGAGATCGTCGTGCATGGTGAGGAGAATTTGTATGCTCACAATGATGCCTATGTCCCATTTACTGAGGCCGAAGATGACAAAGGGCCTTGGGTCTATCAAGTTTGTGAAACAGTGCCGGTCGAGAAGGTTCCGGAAGGGAAATGTACTCCAACTCTGAGGATAGCCTCTGCATCCGTCATCGTTGCCTCTGAAATGTTGAAAAATGGCTTTGTGCCAGGTAAAGGTTTGGGTGCATCCTTGCAGAGTATCGTACAGCCTGTGTCCCTCCCTGAGAATTTGGGTTCGTTTGGTCTTGGATTGAAACCCACAACAGTAGAAGTGAAAAGGGCCAAAAGGTTAAAACAGAAGGCGTGGGCACTTCCGAAGCCTATCTCGCGTATCTCCAGGTCTTTTGTTAAGCCTGGTGCCAGGAAACGCCCAGCGTCAACCGTTCCAAGTCCTGTAGTTGACGTTGATGAAGAGTTAATTGAAAGGTTCCAAAGGTTGTTTGAGGACGTAAACATGGTAGAAGTTGAAGGACAGTCCACCAAAGCAGATGTGTAGTTCGTCGAGCCGAATGTAAAGCTTAACAATCGGAAGGCAACTCTTCTCCCTACTCGGAAGGAGTCTTGGTAGTTTGTTTTGGTTTCCTTTTTATCTGGGTTATTCCAGGGTTGTGACCCAGATTTTTATTATTCGTTTGCTGATGTACAAACCCTGTTATCCTTTATTTTCAATGAAATGCAATTTCCCTTTTTCCATCTTTCCTGATAGTTCTTATTTTTGCTTTCTTTTCTTTTGTACAGTTTATTTTGATGCTGGTTTCAATGAAATGACATGCATGAGAAATCTTCGGCCTAGTCTAAAAGTCAATCCAATTTTAAAATAATAATCCAAGATATAGAGTGTGATGATGAAACAGAATATGATGAGGATGAGGCATTTGAGGAAATTAGTAAGGAATTAAATCATTTTGAAGAAAAACCCAGGCCTAATCTGAATGAAACGGAAGCAATCAATTTAGGAGATCCAGATAATGTCAGAGAAACCAAGATAAGTGTCCATCTTGAGCCACAAATTAGGGAAGAATTAATCAAAGCATTGTTTGAATATAAGGATATTTTCGCATGGTCATATGACGACATGCCAGGCTTGAGTACCGATTTAGTGGTCCACAAGTTGCCAATTGACCCAGCATTCCCTCCCGTCAAGCAGAAGCTGAGAAAGTTCAAAACTGACAAGAGTGTGAAGATTAAGGAAGAAATCACAGTAGACGCAAAGGTCATTCGAGTCACGCGATATCCTACTTGGTTAGCTAATGTTGTGCCAGTGCCAAAGAAAGACGGCAAGACCAGGGTATGCGTTGATTATCGTGATCTCAATAAAGCCATTCCAAAGGATAATTTTCCATTACCAAATATCCACATTTTGATTGACAACTGTGCCAAGCACGAGATCGGGTCTTTTGTGGATTGTTATGCGGGATACCACCAGATTTTGATGGATGAGGAGGATGAAGAAAAGACAGCATTCATTACTCCGTGGGGAACTTATTGCTACCGGGTAATGCCATTTGGTTTGAAAAATGCTGGGGCAACTTACATGAGGGCAATGACTACTGTGTTCCATGACATGATACACAAAGAGATAGAGGTCTAAGTGGCTGATGTGATCATAAAGTCAAAGCAGCAGGCCGACCACGTCGGAGATTTGAGAAAGTTTTTTCAAAGGCTCCGTAAGTATAATCTTAAGCTTAATCCCGCCAAGTGCGCATTTGGTGTTCCATCCAAAAAGCTGTTGGGATTCATAGTTAGTCGATGAGGCATTGAGTTGGACCCGTCAAAGATCAAAGCTATCCAAGAGTTGCCACCTCCAAGGAACAAGACTGAGGTGATGAGTTTGCTCGGGCGTTTAAACTACATTGGCAAGTTTATTGCTCAACTCACGACAACTTGTGAGCCCGTCTTTAAGTTGCTGAAGAAGGATGCTGCGGTCAAATGGACTGATGAGTGCCAAGAGGCATTCGACAAAATCAAGGGGTACTTGTCAAACCCACCTGTGTTGGTCCCGCCGGAACCCGGGAGGCCTTTAATTCTTTATCTCACGGTCTTGGACAAATCATTTGGCTGTGTGTTGGATCAACATGACATCACAAGCAGGAAGGAGCAAGCCATCTATTATCTCAGCAAGAAGTTCACATCCCATGAGGTTAAGTACACTCCCCTTGAAAGGAAATGTTGCGCCCTGACTTGGGTGGCACAAAAGTTGAAGCATTATCTGTCGTCCTACACTACTTACCTCATCTCTCGCCTGGATCCTCTAAAGTATATATTTCAGAAGCCTATGCCCCCAGGAAGACTTGCAAAGTGGCAGATTTTGCTCACATAGTTTGGCATTGTCTATGTGACTCGGACCGCGATGAAAGCCCAAGCATTGACCGATCATTTGGCCGAGAACTCGGTCGACGAAGAGTATGAACCATTGTGAACTTATTTTACAGATGAAGAGGTGATGCATTGACGAGGTTGAGCAGGTTGAAATACCAGGTTGGAAACTTTTCTTTGATGGAGCCGCTAACATGAAAGGTGTCGGAATAGTGGCAGTGCTCATATCAGAAACAGGGCATCACTACCCTGTTACGGCTCAGCTTCGTTTCTATTGTACCAACAACATGGCTGAGTACGAGGCATGCATTTTGGGATTAAGTTTAGCTATAGACATGGGAGTCCAGGAAGTTTTGGTCTTGGGAGACTCGGACCTCCTGGTACACCAGATTCAAGGAGAATGGGAGACACGAGATTTAAAGCTCATACCGTATCGACAATGTTTGCATGATCTTTGTCAGCGGTTTAGATCAATAGAGTTCAGGCATATTCCAAGGATCAATAATGAGATTGCCGATGCTTTGGCTACCTTGGCGTCAATGTTGCACCACCCGGACAAAGCTTATGTCGTCCCTCTGCATATTCAAGTTCGGGACCAACATGCTTACTGTAATGTTATTGAAGAGGAACTCGATGGTGAACCATGGTTCCATGACATTAGGGAGTACATCAGGATGGGGGTATATCCGGTGCAAGCCACAGGTGATCAAAAGAGAACAATTCGACGTTTGGCTAGTGGATTTTTCTTGAGCGGGGGGGTTTTGTACAAAAGAACTCCAG
>ML263282.1:735-10785 GCA_005239495.1 Nicotiana undulata | reverse complement strand
ATACAACCCCTAGCTAATGATTTCTTTTCCAACGTAGGGTATACACTCCCTAGTTGATGCCGAAATAGGGTATACAACCCCTAGTTGATGACTTTGGTGCCAACATAGGGTATACAACCCCTGTTGATGATTTCTTTTCCAGCATAGGGTATACAACCCCTAGTTGATGACTTCCTTTCCAATATAGGGTATACAACCCCTAGTTGAGGACTTCTTTTCCAACATCGGGTATACAACCCCTAGTTGATGATTTCTTTTCCAGCATAAGGTATACAACCACTAGCTGACGATCTCTTTTCCAACGTAAGGTATACACTTCCTAGTCGATGCCGACATAGGGTATACAACCCCTAGTTGATGATTTCTTTTCCAGCATATGGTATACAACCCCTAGCTGATGTTCTCTTTTCCAACGTAGGGTATACACTCCCTAGTTTATGACTTCGTTTCCAACATGGGGTATACAACCCCTAGTTGATGATTTATTTTCCATCATAGGGTATACAACCCCTAGCTGATGATTTATTTTCTAACGTAGGGTATACACTCCCTAGTTGATGCCGACATAGGGTATACAACCCCTAGTTGATGACTTCTTTTCCAGCATAAGGTATACAACCTCTAGTTGATGACATCTTTTCCAACATAGGGTATACAACCCCTAGTTGATGATTTCTTTTCCAGCATAGGGTATACAACCCCTTGCTGATGATTTCTCTTCCAGCGTAGGGTATACACTCCCTAGTTGATGCCGACATAGGGTATACAACCCCTAGTTGATGATTTCTTTTCCAGCATAGGGTATACAACCCCTTGCTGATGATTTCTCTTCCAGCGTAGGGTATACACTCCCTAGTTGATGCCGGCATAGGGCATAAAACCCCTAGTTGATGATTTCTTTTCCAACATAGGGTATACAATACCTAGTAGACGATCATTTCCAGCGTAAGGTATACACTCCTTAGTTGATGCCAACATAAGTAATACACTCCTTAGTTGATGATTTTTCCGACATAGGGTATACAATCCCTAGTTTGATTTTATTTTGCAACATAGGGTCTCCAACCCCTAGTTGATCTTAGTCTTAGACATAGGGTATCCACTCCCTAGTTTATAATAACTCCGGGTGCACTGTTCCCAGCTTTTCATCGCTTTCAATAAATAAAGTAGTGTAGATTTCCTTACAATAACTCACGAAATTTTCCTAGTGAAAACTGGGGCAGAAGATTTCGTTCGTTTGTTTTTATTTTTGTGCAGATTACATTTTTAGGACATTGGACTCGAGACGACCAAAAGAAGAAGTTTCGATCCAGAATAATCAAGCAAAAAGAGAAAAGAGAAGATTGAATCCAAAGTGCAGAAACGGGGAAGATATGGACTATTCCGGACAAGATTGAAGTCATTCGTTCAGTATATCCTACCTTGATCCGAGGAACGATAAGACGAACCAGCACCTGCTGCTAACAAGCATCAAGACCCAGGTCAGAGTCAACAAAAGTCCGAGACATCAAGACCAAGTCTTAGATAGGAATCTTGTAACTTGCAGCTGATAAGTTTTAGTTAGTTTTTCGTTTTGTTACTTTGGTGTAAAAAGGATATCAGCAGCAGTAACATCAGCAACCGCAGTGAAACTACACTGACCTGATTCATTTATAGCCAAGGATATGTAGGCAACCTATGAAGCAGGGTTCGGTCAAAAAAAAATCAAAAACGCTTCACATGGAGTATGTGAACGGGTAAAAGTCGTTCATGGTTGCTCACTTTGTCTTTGCCCGAAAACTCTTCGTGTTTCCTAGCAAAGAGGGGCAGCTGTGAGCACGTGATTTTTCACCCACCATATACTCCTACAAAATTCAATAAAATAAATTAATTTTATAAATTTTGCTGCATCTTAGTGTTATTTGTGAATTATTTTTGCATTATATAATCACAATCCGTCTTTTCAAATTATTAAATGATTTGAAGTTGCATAATTGGGTGCATCATTTTTATCAAGGAATTACAAATTTGTTATTTATAATTAATTAAAATAAATAACAACAAAAGTGATGACTATTTGACACAATGTAGATTTAGCGATTAATCGCTTAATTAAATCATTTTTGTGGAATTTATTCTCTAAATGGTTAGGAGTATCAAATTAAGTATTTTTTACTCTTAATTGATTGATCAGTGTGTGAATTAGACAAAAATTAAGTTAAAGTTAATTATTACATTTTTTAGATTAAACTTAATGGGGTTAATTGATTGGGATAAGAATAATAAGACAGGACTTGGGCTAAACTTGCCCAAGCCTAAATTATTTATCTATAACCCATTCAAATACCCAGCCCAATAAACCCACTACCCGGCCAACCCCAGCCCTCACCAAAACGACCCCGTTTAAGTTAAGATCCATCCCAGCTGTTGATCTCCTAAGATCTAACGGCTGGGAACCCCCAAAGCCCCAAGTATATATCTGTCTCAAAACACCCCCTACCCCCAATTCAAAGCATTACACCCCACCCCATTAGAGACACCCCCCTGTCTGTCTCTCTCTAGTCTCTCTCACCCCCCGACTTCCGCCATGGCTCCACCACCTCTCCGTCGTGCTCCGCCGGCCGGAAATCGCCTCCGGCGGCGGAGCATCACCAAACTCCACCAAACTTTCACCCTACAATCCTCGCCTCACCCTCAACCACCTCCCATCCTTAATTTCCCCAAAAAACCACCCATTTCTTAGAATTTTCACATCTAAGAATCTGGAAAACATAAAATGGCACACCAGTCGACTTCGAAGGATTCAACGGCTCGGACCTACATGAGTCAGTTACTCTTAATAAGAGTAATGGATTCATGTGGGTGTGACTCGTTTTCAAACCCACCAGAGTACGGCCAAACTCCGGCCAGCCGCCGGAATCCGGTCAGATGTTTCCACTTAACCAGGTGCTTCCCCTCTTTCTGATTATTTGTTAAAATTGATCACTTAGGTTAGAGTTTTGCCCAGTTGTTTAAATCTGAAATTCTTGATTAAAATCTGATTTTCTTGCTTCTCTGTAAATTTCCTGAATATGACAGCATGTTCTATGTTATTAACATGTTCGTTAATTTGATTTCTCTCATGATTTTGTTTAAATTCTCTTCCACGGTTTATCTCTGCCTATTTTTTTTCTGCTTAATTAAGTTCAAACTCAAAAACTATTTCATAACAATCATTGTGTAGTTCCCGTTAACTAGTAATAAGGGTTTCTTGACAAGCATGATTATCGGCATAATTAGATTTATCACTGTATGCATTGTTCCTTGCCTTGTTTGATTATATTATTTGTCAATATTACTATTGTTCTTGTTCATGTTAAGTGAGTATGTGGTTGTTAGGATTTACTGTTTTTCTTTAAGCATGGTCATCTTTGTTGATTAATCGCTTCATAGTTCATTGGAGCATGTTATAATTAGGTTAGTTAATTAATTACCCAAATTAATCAGGAGACTAGTTAATTCTGAACCAGTGTATGGTCGTAAATTAACTTAGTCTAATCCTAAACTCAAGATTAACCCAATTAATGATGACCCTCTAAAAGACACTTGTTTAACCTAGCTCAATAACTTCTTAGATAATCAACTAAGCCCTAAGTTCTAATTAAGATAATTAACTGAGATTACTTAACTAAAGCAAGTCAACTAACCTAAGTTTAAGGAATTAAGTTGACTAATCTTAATTAAGTCAATTAAACTTGGATTAAATTGATAACACCTAATAGTCTTAATTAATTAAAGTGAGCTAACTAGGGTTAATTAACTAGAGTTAATGATAACCCAAGCAAGTTTAACCCTGGTTACCTAATAGTAATTTCAGGGACTTCAAGGGGTATATTAGGAATCCTAGGTGAAGGAATCTTGGGTGTAACAACCCAAGAATCTTCTAGAATTGTGAAATCAGATTTTTAGGGGTATTAGGGTCATTATAAGGGCTGGAAACTTCTTGAATAAGGGCAGTTGTCCCAAAGGATAAGGGTGACAGCTGCCCTATGTACAATTTCAGCTAATTTTGGATAGGGAATATGCAAAAGCATATCCCATCCCCAAGCCTCCTATAAATAGACCCTCCATTTCGACTATTAAGGACCCTTTTGTTTACACACTGAAATTAGCTCTCTTTACATACTGAAGATCACTCTCTTGACACTGAAAATCACCTACACATACACACGAAATACTTCCACTCTTAACCTGCCTTCACACTGTTTTTACATCCATTTAGTTGCTGAAAATCTTCAAAAACAAGAAAAAATCAGAATAGTTTCCTCATTCATAAAGAAAAAATCTCCAAAAGATATTAGTGAAAAGACTTGATGCCTTTCAAAAGTTCATCAAGTTCTTGTGGTTTTCCTCAACTTTGATTCTTATTTGGTATTCTGGGTTTGAAGTTTTTTCTGTCTGATATTCAAATTCTGGGCTGAGTTCCTGTTTGGTTTTTGGGTGACCTGCTTTGTTGCTGAGAAAATTCTCCTCCTCTTTTGCTGTTTAACCATTTGCCTGACCTTTATTTGGTCAGGATTCTTATTATTTTCTTCAAAAGAGGTATGTAACAATGAACTTTAGACAAAGTTAATAAATCCAGAATTTGTACTGAAATTTTTTATTCATGTCATGTTTTCTTTTTTAGATTATGTAAATCTGAATCTGCTCCTTCTTTATTCTTAATATAAAATCTGAAATAAGATTGTTAGTATGTTGGTAATGAATCTGAATGTGTGTATGTAACATTTGAATTCCTGGAAACAATCTGATTGTTTTTTTTAGTTTGTTAATTCCGAAATGCATTGAGCATTTTATAGTTAGATGTTAATTTTTGTAATTTGAACTAGGGTAGAAGAATTTGACCTTTTGATGGTCAAATTCACCCCATAATAGTGCATAAACAGTAGTTTAGATTGCAAAAAATTATCCTTAAAGGATATAAAGTGTGTAATTAGGAATAGCCTTAAGGAAAGATATCTGAACCCCACACAATGGTCGGATTTACTCCTCAAAATGCCAATAGTGGTCAGAGCATTTGACTAAACACTAGCCGGAATAAGCACGACAATAAAAATCTAAACAAAGTGGCATCATCGGATTTGAATCTGACCCCTTTCATGGTCAGATTCATTCCAGCCAATGCACAAAAGAATTTTGTTACAGTTTAACATCGTTAGAGTCAAATTTGACCCCTGCAAATGCTCTAAAAGATGCATAGCACCTCTATTATTGGAATAGTAGAAATTGCAAAAGAAGAGCTGCAAGTGCACAATGCAAAAAATCCGGATGTGGAGCAGTCAATTAGGATTTCCATTTTAGTTCTTTCCTTGATATTCAAAAAAAATGTATTTTTACAGCAGCTGTATTTTTGTTTCAGAAAAACTGTAATTATTCATTTATGCATTTTGGAACCTTGTAACTTAAAGACTGGACTGTATATTCATTTTTAGTCTTTAGTATATAGTGTTCATGCTGATTTTTAAGGCAGTCTCTTAGAATTTCGAATCTAGTTCTGATCTAAGGGGTAAAACGATGCTAATAGGTGTTTAATCAAAAGAGGACCTTGTATTCAAATCAGTCCGCACGGAATATTTTGTAAACTTTACTGGAATTTTAGAAGCAGTCGTTTCAAATTCAGTTGTTTTCAATACAAGTAGAGATTAGTAGATTGTTTTCAGTTCATCTCGCATTCTGAAAAATCTTCTGAAATCGACATAGGAACACTTCAAATACGCATGAACCTTGATTTTTAGAATCACGTGATTAGGCTATCTAAAATTGACAAGAATTGCTAATTTAGAACTAATAAAACTGCTTGTGTTATGTTCTTCTTCAGAAATTACAAAGGTCCAGGAAATAAAGTAACTCTAGTTTACAAATTCAAAGAAAAAGTCAGTAGATAATGTGTTTTATGTTTGTATTTTATAGGTGTATATATATCTACACTAACGATGTGCATCTTGATGAACATATTTTCTATTATTTATCAAATTAGAAAGTAAAGACCTTTAAGATTTGATGAAGAACTGAATTTCCTAACTAGCGTTCTTCTTACAAAAATAGTCACAATTAGGATGGCCTAAGATGATACAATTTGGGTTAAACTAGGCCATATTCCAATTTCATAACTTAATTTAGGAGTTACTCTAGACATAGTGAATCTCAAAAATCCTTTTAGATAGTGATTACCTTAAACTTAGAAAATAAATCAATCGTCGAAGTATACGTTTTACGTAACTTTGAACGAAACCAAACTAAAATATACCTTTTCTCAATTGTGTATACGTTTACGTAACACAAATAAAGACTAAAATGAACACTCGTAGATAAACTTTAAGGAACGAATTTCTTAAAATTATCAGAATTGCGTACACGCCCGTGTGACGTGAGTTCGGTTTCTTTTTGGACAACAAAAAAAAATACGTGCTTGCGCACATTATTTATCTTATGAGTTCAGTGTCGAGAATTGTGTACACGTCCACGTGACATGATTTTAGACGCATTTTAAACTCTACGGGTTTGCGCATACGTGACCCGTCTCAAACAATTCTTTGAATACAAAAGAATAATAAAAGCGGTAAAGATATAAAAACGCACTTAGGTATAAAAGCAGTAATTAAACAATTTAGGCCAAATTTAATCATTAAGCGACCGTTCTAGAACCACGGTACTCGGGAATGCCTAACACCTTTTCCCGGGTTAACGGAATTCCTTACCCAGATTTCTGATTCGCAGACAATTTAAACAGAGTCAAAATTCCTCAGTTTTGGGACTTTTAAAATAAATAATTGGTGTCCCGGGAATTAGAATTTTGAGTTTAATTACTTGTTGTCTTGTAACTGTTTTCATAATTCCAAGACCCACAGAAAAATTTAATTATTTTTTTTAAACATAATATATAAATATATTTTTCGCATGTAAATTTATTCGGTAAGGTTCGTTATTTTTTCGGCTTATTTTCATAAAATAAAAAATCTACCCTAATTATCGGTACGGTTATAGATTTATATAAAAACCTACGATTTTATTAAAAGAAACCTAAAAACTGATTCGGTATTTGGTCGGTTTAGTCAACTTTTAAATATCCATTGACACTACCACTGTACTGGTAAAAAATATAGCCTCATACGTGTCCAAATTTTGGATGACTCAGCCAGCCAGGTGGACCAAATAAATATCACATGTGGACACGGGATAAAAAGGTACGGTCAATGCAAGGAATTAGCCGCGGAAAGATCATCAAAGAAGAAGAGACACGGTCACAACGAATTCGGACGCAATAATAGGCCGATTCGAAGTTCAGCAATCAATGTCTTGTACGTTATGTAACTCCTAAAATAACAGTTACTATTCACCATTGTAACGCCTCATTAATGTAATAATTAATCATTAAATAGGCAATCATGACAGAAATTCAAACGTTGTTATAGGAGAATATCCCTATAAAAGGGATAAAAATGTAACAAACAGGATTATCTGATTTCTCGGATATTAAGCTATTTTATTCTTTATTTCTCTCGATGTGATGACCCAAAAAGGGGTCATCTTGTGTGCATCTAATTTGGACTGTGTTCTGAGGCCCGAAAGCCTTCATTAATCTCACCTCGATGTGCGTGTGCAGCCCGGGCGTGGAACCGGGAAGCCTTTATGTGAAACCTTGATTTAAGAGTTAAATTTTAGTAATTAATTGAATAAAGTTTACTTTGGTCAATATTTCTGGTAAACAGACCCGGATCCATGATCAGACGGTCCCGGAGGGTCCGTAGAAAAATATGGGACTTGGGCGTTAACCGGAATCGAATTCCGAGGACCCAAGTCCGAGAAATGAATTTTTGAAGAAACTTATTTTATGAAAATATCAAAGGCTTATGAAAATGAACCTTGATGTGAAACCCGTGCTTCCGGGCCCGTATTATAATTTCGGAGCCCGGAGCAGGTTCAATATGTGTTATTCAAGCTATCTGTGAAATTTGGTAAGAAACGGACTTAATTTGATTGGTTTCGGATCAAAATGAGGAAAATTGGAGTTAATGAAGTTTTGAGGTTTTTAAAGAATTTGAAATTTGGCTTGAAAGGTGATTTTATGTTCCCGAGGTCCGATTGAAATTCCGAGACCGGGAATAGTTCCGTTGTGTCATTTATAACTTGTCTGCAAAATTTGAAGTCATTCCGAGTAGTTTAGGTCGGTTCGGCGAGTTGAAGTGAATTCTAGAATTTCAAAGTTCTTAAGTTTGATTAATTTGGTTTTGGGTTTCATTTCGAGATCCATTGTTGTTTTTCATGTTTCGGAAGTTCGAGCGAGTCCGTATCACGAATACAGACTTGCCGGTGCTTTTGGATGGGGTCCCGAGGGGCTCGGGGGTGTTTTAGACCCCCGGGAGCTAAGTTGGAAAACCAGAAATTTCTGCTATCTGGTTTCCTTCTCTGCGATCGCAGAAGGTGGGTTGCGATCGCGGAGGAGGATTTTTGCTGGGCTGTTGATTGCTCTATACGATCGCAGAGGTTTGGGTTCCACACCTTCGCGATCACAGCCCGTTTCTTGCGATCGCATTGAGTCGCGTCTGGGCCGGGTGAGTTTGTTCTTCGCGACTGCAGGACCCCATGTCGCGATCGCAGAGGTCTTGCTAGTTATGCTTCGCGATCGCAGGACCTCTGTCGCGATCGCAGAGGTCTGGCCAGTTGGCCTTCGCGATCGCAGGCCCCTTGTCGCGATCGCAGTAAAGGTTTTCCTGGGCAGTACTTAAATGTCCAATTACGGGATTCTTCTTCATTATTAAATACCCAACCTCCATTAGAGCTCCTCCAAGCGAGGGAAAAAACTGCCCAAGTTCAAACTCATCAAGGTAAGTGATTTCTAGTCCGTTTTCATGACTTTTAACATCAAATTCAAATAAAATCCTCTTCCAATTATCTTAAAATTCATAGGAATTGATAGAAGAATGTGGGGTTTTGGGAAAATAGTGAAACTTCATTTTTAGCCATAAATTCCTAAATGAATTATGTAATTACGATCCTTAGGCTTCGGGTAATTCATTCCTTCGAAAATTTCCGGAATTTGACCATGAGAGGCCGGGGTTGGAAATTGAGAATTCTTCAAGAATAGCGATTTTATTGAATAACTAGGATAAGTTATCACATTGTACATGCATTGATGTTGTTGTATACCTTTTGACTAGTTGCGAGTCCTCGGGTATAGAGTTCGGAGTTTCGGGCGCAATTGTGGTCCGAGGGGTAGATTCGACACGAGGTGAGTCTCCTTTCTAACCTTGTAAGAGGGAATTGTCCCCATAGGTGATGTATATGCTATGTGTAACTTGTTTGGGGGCTACGTACGCACCAAGTGACGAGAGTCCGTACGTAGCGGCTATTATTGTTATGTCCGGGTAGTTAGGCCCACATCATGCCTGGTATGTTTTTCTTGCATGCCCTAGATATGTTTCGTTTTGTTGAAATGCTCATACGATTTATTGTAATGCTATATTTACTACGAACTTATGTTTTGCAACGTGTTTTTCTTCTGAGGTTCAATGAAATGAAATTATGAAATATATGGGAGCGGGCCGTACACCACGGCGGAAATGAAATGAAATTATGAAATATATGGGAGCGGGTCATACGCCACGGCGGAAATGAAATAAAATTATGAAATATATGGGAGCAGGTCGTACGCCACGACGGAAATGAAATGAAATTATGAAATATATGGGAGCGGGCCGTACGCCACGGCGGAAATGAAATGAAATTATGAAATATATAGGAGCGGGACGTACGCCTTAGCGGAAATGAACTGAAATTATGAAATATATGGGAGCGTGCCGTACGCCACGGCGGAATTGAAAAGAAACTGTGAAACATATAGGATCGGGCCGTACGCCACGGCGAGTGTAGAAAAGTACCTTATGGGAGCGGGCTGTACGCCACGGCGGATCTAAGAATTGGTGATTATTGTTTCATTCGGTGGTCTTACTTTTGAAAGTGCTTTATTGTTTAAGTTCAGTAACTGTTTGGATTTTTCTGTTCTCAGTACGTGTACTTGTTGCTTATTTTTCC
>MDKH01052787.1:0-43948 GCA_005239495.1 Nicotiana undulata | reverse complement strand
GTACAATGAATCATGGCACGACATTTACCTTCGTGCTTATAATCAATAAAATCATGGCACGGCTCATCCACCCACAAATCAATTACCTTGTTAACCTCCCACTAAAAATCAATAATTAACCAATTATTCACATAATTAAGAATTATCTCAATTTACTTAAAATATAAATCACTTTTAACACACTTTATATACCTTACTATCATGGTCATGTGGTACCTTGTAGGACACTATTCCATAAACACGGGGTATTATAGCTAGGACCATATTTTATCTTAAATTTACAACCATCAACGAAGATCATTTGCTTTGATTTATCCGTCCTCAAACCTTCACTGTATTTACTTATCACCTGTTATAAATAGGATAAATACTTATAACCTCAAAAATAATCTCTTTTAGCCAATCTCTAGGCCTCACTTTGTAAACATATACAGAATTATGACAAACTGTCCCTCTGGGCGTCTATGGCACTACTAAAGTTCTTTGCTCGGTACTTTGTCGAATTACGACTATTGTTATATCTTGTTTCATAACCTTGGTTATCTATCCTTATAGTTTTACTACATCTAGGTAGGTCATACTATATCCTAACTCTTAATTTGATTTAATATTACCGAGGTTTGCTACCCAACTCGAGGTTACTCTCTCGCTGCTTATCATATATGTATAAATCTCAGTCCTATAATGCTTCCTCATTACTGTTCATCTTAAGAATGACAATCTGATCTCATCTCATACTGTTGAAATTTTATCCATGTATTGTTGATTCACTTTAATGTTGATCTATAGTCTACCACTAATAACTTAACCTCTTACAATACCGCCGCTAGGGCTCACGTCTCATCGAGGAACATCTGATGTGATTAGACTGATCCACCTAGGGGCAATACTATACTTCAATAACCATATTTCATAGTATCCCAACATTATTCATCTTATGTATTCTAATCCCATGTCGTTCATGAAATCCTTTTTTCTTCAAATCATTACCCAATCGAAGGCCCAAACGTCATTCTTTATCTTTCACAATTACACCCTTATTTTACTATCAGGGCATCATTCCATCTCTTCTAAATGATATTAGTCTTAGACTCATTTGAGTTCATCACGCTATACTGAGCTTTCTATAACTTAGATAAATTATCAGCTCTTTTGATTTCATGGGCTTAATCCCAAGGACTTATCTATTCTCGTCACCTTCTCACTCGCCTTTCCTTATCCTTACTCATGTCTTCATAAAACCTTGTCGTTTTACCATACTTTATATTGCGACCTACACATATCTATTTATACTACTCGCAACCTTCATTCAACTTTCTTGCACCATAGATTTCCCTATGTTATTCTGGAACATCAAGAGAGACATCACATCGTCTCTAACTCTTCTTTACTCTCTTAACTGGACTTCTCGGTACAAAAACTGTAGGCTGGAAAATATGACCACTAATGACACCGCTATCATTCCTGGATACTGAATCCCAGTGCTTCTAGTCCTCTATCTGAAGTATGGATTATTCACAACCTTCTGCACCTGAGTATCTCGTACGTTGTTCACCTTTACCTTACTTACCTTTAAATCTCACATCGTATCTTCTATCTCTTTCATAATCCCCCTTCCTCATAGGTGTAATTCACATCCACAATTTGAAGCTCTACTATAATACTTGCACTTCTAGTGCAAACACAATCCGGTGGGAGCTTTATACTAACTTCTTATGAGGGTGGTACTCTTTTAACTGGCTTTATCTTAGTTCTCATGCATTATGTAATTTTTGTGCAACTCATATGATCTTGAATATTATCTTTGGTTTCGCTTCCCGCTGATTAGCCACGATAGGTGCCACTTTCTTATGGAGTGCATACAAAGTTGTAGTGAGACTGCTGTTACAAGACCATTTCTTCTTCAAGTTACTATGCTTAGGTTGAACACTTCTTCCTTATTTCCTTAGCTAATCTTTTGTTGTAGTACTTGGGGGAGGACCCTCTGACTCTTGTAAAGCTGCAAGCTTATCACATCGTATACTCGATGGAATATTCTTTTTATGTTATTCCTTGCCTATAATTGTTGTAGCTACTTACCTCCACGCCCTTATGCTTTTAAGGTTGCTTTTGAGCTGATATTTTGATTGTCTTCCCAGTGGATCTCTCTTTTATTTCCGTAACACTCATACAATACATGTAACTACCCCAACTCCTATCTGAATGTATCTCAAGGATTACAATGTCATAATTGCGAGGCTGAATTCACTATGTTGGGGTTCACTATGTTTATCTTTCGATCAGTTGATTCATTTGTAACCTCTTGTCTAGCCATAACTAGACTCTTCCTGAATCAACTACTAACTACTCGTTGGTCCATTCTCAAATCTATATTCCACGTGATCTCTCTTGGGTTATTTTCTTTGTCTTAACTTACATTTCGCACTATCTCCTTATGTATCAAGCGTTCATTCACACTTATTTATCAATAACATCCTGGGGGAACCTTTACTGCCTCTCCCCGGCGTTGTACTTGCATAATGTTCTGGAGTCGTAACATATCTTTAGGATTGAATAAGTGCAATCTCATCCCTTTATCATTTTTAGCGAATTCTTTCTTTACCATTCCATAGTTACTAGAACCACTTAACTCTGACTTAATGCCACATCACTTCATATTGCCCTTCAGGGGAGTATTAAGATTTAGTGCTACGACGATCTACCTATAGATGTTTTAACTCTTCATCTTAGGCGTCTTTTCACATCATCGATGACCCTTACTCGCCTTGCGGTAATCCTTCTATACCAAGGATAACGAAATTCCTTACTCACGAGAGTGACACCTAGTGTAACTGGCACACATAGTCCCTTAAGCTTAACTTTGCTCCCATTGTGTCACGACCAAAATTCCCAACCTTAGTGATCGTGATGACACCTAACACCACACTTGCTAGGTAAGCCAATGTTAGAAGTCGATTAACTAATATTCCTTAATTAATTAATTCAGCATAAATAATCTAATTTAAATGTACTTAATCAAATTAATTCCCAACAACCATAGAATAAAATAATAACAATGACCAATTAGATGAAACGAACCACGAACTAATTATAATAACAACTCTAAGACTACCCCAGGGTCTGGTGTCACAATCCACAAACGACTAAAGAATACTACAAATAATGTCTGAAAGAAATAGTGTAACTGTTATGAATGATATAAAACAGTGTATGTCTGCTAACGTCGGCAGATGTACCTCGTGTCTCCAAACGAAATTGGGTAGTCGTCCTAGAATCCTCTACTGCTGAATGGTACCTGGATCTGTGCAAAAAGAGCATAGAGTGTAGTATCAGTACAACTGACCCCATGTACTGAGTAAGTGCCGAGCCTAACCTCAGCAAAGTAGTGACGAGGCTAAGTCGGGCTTCAACAATATAATCTTTAACAACGATAAATAATGAGCAAGAAAGGAATCTAAACAAATAGATAATTAAGTGTTGCAACCAAATAAAATAAATAACTCAGCTATAACCAATTCTCAAATATCTCTTAAGAGTTCCAAACTTTAACTTTGAATAACAATAGTACTAAAATAATTAAATAGTAGTAAAATAAACATTTTAGCTTTTAAAAATTTTGATTATCTATTTCTTGAAAAATCAGAAAAATATAAATGTAAATATCCTCCCTTATCACTGTCATATATTTATATTTTCCCTGTCCACCCTTATCGCAATCATATATATTTATTTCTCCTGTCCACCCTTATCACAATCATATATATTTATTTCTCCTGGCCACCCTTATCACAGTCATATATATATATTTATTTGCCCTGTCCACCCTTATCACAGTCATATATATATTTATTTCTCCTGTCCACCCTTATCACAGTCACATATATTTATTTCTCGTGTCCACCCTTATCACGGTCATATATATTTATTTCCCCTGTCCACCTTTATCACAGTCATATATATTTATTTCAAACTTTCACGATTCAGGCCAATCCTTTCACAATACTTTTATTTCAACCATTATAAATAATAAACTGCATTTTTCTCATGACTTCATCATTTACCTCTCAACCAAGAAACCAACAAGAATATCAAAATATATCCATTTATTCCATAAAACAATACCAAATCTCTCAGCCATATTTATATCACGAGAAAACCAGTTCAAACAACCAATACTCTTTCTAAATAGTCACAACAATACTAACAACAATTCAACAAGGCCAAATAGTCATAGAAACAATAATGAACATGTAACAGTTAAGACAATAATCAAATAAATGGGGAACGGGAAAGGGGATCATATTTTAGCAAACACTTTGGGTGGTTCATAGATACTCGTCACCACACATATACACCACGCTCATGCAATTCACATAACAAACAAGTAGGGATTCCTATTCCCTCAAGCTAAAGTTAGACCAAACACTTACCTCAATTCCGCAGGCCACTCACTGCTTAATTATCACTTTTCCTTTTGAATTCACCTCTAACTTGCTCTAATCTAATCACAATTAACTTAATATCATTAACTAATGCTAAAGGAACTAACTTTATATAAAATATAATTTTTTTCTAAGTTTTTCTCAAAATAAAAGTGAAAACCCGACCCCGAGCCCGCTTGGTCTAAACTCTGGGTTCAGACCAAATTACGTTTACCCATTCACCCCACGAACCCATATATGCTATTACTTTTGAAATCCGATATTAATTTGATATAAGAATTTGATTTTTACAAAACTCCTTAATCCTACCCAAAACCTAGATTTTTACCATGAATTTTCTTTAATTTTGCTTTAAAACTGATACAAAATAGTAAGGAATTGAAAGAACAAGGTTTGGAATTGATTACATATGAATTGGGGATGAAGATTTCTGAAGAGGAAACAACAAACACAATTGCTAGAGCTGTGGAAATTCTCGAAGCCTTAAAGGTATGCGATGAACGTAACTATCATAACGTGTGGATACAAACTGATTCATTGATACTGAAGAACGTAATGGAAAAGGAATGGACGCCACCATGGTGTATAGTTGACAAAATGGAGGAGATTTGGCAGTACAGGGACAGGGGTAATTACAAGGTATCCCATGTGTTTAGGGAAGGTAACAAACTTGCGGACCATCTTGCTAATTATGCCTTGGATGAGGGGGACATTGAATGCCATGGCTACTTGGATTTGGATGTGAAAGGGAGGACAATTGTGAATGAAGATAAACTCCAATGGACTTATTTAAGGGTGAAGGTAGTAAAGAATTAGGAAGCAAGGGGATAAGGTGGAGATGGAACAAGAGATGACACTAGACCTTCATGTACAAGTCCTTATGGAAGAGTACATGATGGTTAAGTTTTTTACTTACTGTGTGTTCTTTTTTGCAGGATCTTATGTGCTCATAACCTACCTCTAACTACAACCTCTATGGGTGGTATTAGTACTTAGTACTCATTCCCTTGAGGAAGGAAAGGTGGTAGGCACAAATGTGAGCATTAGCTACTGGAAAGAGCCAAAGGATGACATCCTCACATGTTAGATTTGGCATGACATTAAGGAAAAGTTAGGGGCTTTATGGGCCTGGTCCTTGATGCAACACGACTATATGCCAAGTGAGGAATCATTCAAGGCAAGGATACCAACAAGAGATAAAGGGGCATCACACGAAATTGGAGTTAAAATTTGCATCGCTAAAATAAGATCGACCCAGGCATGTCTGGAATGGAGGAAGGATGCAGACAGATGTAATGAAAAATGGGGTAATACCTGGGCAAGCAAACTGACAATACTATCTAAGGGGGTTATTAAGCCAATGCAAAGAAGAAATAAACCATGGCACACAACCAAAATGGGAGATAAACACTACATAGGAATTCAAAGTTCCTATTTTGTTTTTCCAGTTTTGGTTCGTTGGCAGTGTACTATGGAGGCAGTGGTATGTTGGTGCTATCATAGAAGATACGTCTCTTAAGAAAAAATGAGACACACAAGGATACAAATGCGAGACATAGCTACGGCAAGGAGCACTGGTTGGAGATTGAACGATCATTCACATAATGGTCGCAGTGATGGCTTGGTACACAATGATGAAGGCACATATGTTGCACGAACTGGGCAGTACTAATCTTTTAGGCTGGCTTGGTTCATGAGAACCAACTTCATGTTATAATAGGCTAGTTTTAAATATATTCCATCGTTTTAATTGCTAGAATCAATTGTGATACTAATATTGGGCTTCTTAAGCTCGGCATTGGTAATAGGAACTTATGTATAGCTCTCACACATTAGCATCTCACTCCTTGTGAGATAACTCTGGATTTTCTTTAGTTTGCTATATATATAAAAACTAGCCCTAGGCCTTGCCTAGTGGATTACTAAAAAAAAAAGAAAAGAAATTAGGGGTTTTTGGGTAGAGTTAAGGCTTATGGGATTATTGGTAATCCAACCTCAATTTGGGGTCGGATTTCAAAACAAGTTATATATTTGAACTCGTGGGGGTACGGTTAATCGGGTTTTGGTCCGAGCCTCGTGTTCGGACCAAGCGGGCCCGGGGTCGAATTTTTGTATTTTTGGAAGAATGCTAGGAATCGTATATTTAGGCTATGAGATTGTATTAATGAGTCATTATTGATGTTAATAAGTTAATTATGTCTAGATATTGCCGTTTCAGAGTTGAATTCAAAAGGAAAGGTGTTATTAGAAGCTTGAATTGCTATTCTTGGACCCGAGGTAAGTGTCTTGCCTAGCTTTGGTGAAGGAATAGTTATTGTGTGCTATGTGCCATGTGTTTATCATGTTCAATGCATAGGTGAGGTGACGAGTACCTATGCATTGTGTGTCAAGTATGCCCGTGAGTCTGTTTTGATGAAATTCTTGTTATTACTCCCATATTCATTATATTGTGAAATTGTCTCTACTTGGAAGTTGATTGTTGTTGAAAATCCTTGTTGATAAACTTGTGATGTGAATGGTTCGATTAAGAGCCCAATTGTAAAGGATATACCTTAACAGTGTGGTTATAGCTGAGACCCTTGCCGGGCAATTGTTATGATATTGACTGATAGTATTTCCCTTGACGGGTGATTATGACTTGCGTTTTCCACTATGCTGCATCCCTTGCCATTTTGATAATTGTCATTGTTATGGTGAGGAAGAGTGTAAAGCATGAAGGGTGATGACGTGCAATGATTTACATTGATTACATCGTATATTGCATAGTGAGGAAGAGAGTAAAAGCACGAAGGGTGATGCCGTGCCATGATTGATATTTATTACACCATATATTGCATGATGAGGAAGAGAGTAAAAGCACGAAGGGTGATGCCGTGCCATGATTCCTATCATTTTATATTATACATCGCACTGTGAGGAAGAGAGTAAAAGCACGAAGGGTGATGCCGTGCCATGATTCCTATCATTTTATATTATACATCGCACTGTGAGGAAGAGAGTAAAAGCACGAAGGGTGATGCCGTGCCATTATTTACATTGCTGTCATTTATACTTGTTACATTAGCATTCTTGATAACTTGCCTTTCTTGTTTGCTCCTATGTGTTTAATTAACTGCTTTATCTCACTTGCTACCCCCCATTAACTGCTCCCGTGTCCCATGTTTATCTTCTTATCTCTTGCCCCTTTTCCATGTTATATGTTGTAGAGTAGAACATGTTAATGTATGTTGTCAGGTCTAGCCTCGTCACTACTACGGCCGAGGTTTGGCTCAACACTTACTCAGCACATGGGGTCGGTTGTACTAATGCTACACCGGCACTTCTTTATGTTGTGCAGATCCCGCAGCCAGACCCAGTGGACATTGTTAGAGGGAGTATCCTTCAGTCCACCTCGAAGATTGCAAGGTAGACTCGCAGACGTTCGTGGGCCTTGACGTCTCCTCTATCCCTTTTTCTTCCTTCCTGTCTTTTTCATTTATTTCCAAAGACAGTTGTATACAGTTATTGTTCAACCCCTTGTTTGTAGTAATCTTTTAGTATGTTCGTGAGTTAGTGAATCCAGATTCGGGGATTGTTACAATGTATTGTATTTGTTTCTATCACTTAGTCCTGTTTTTATCTATTTCCACTGTCAAAAATTTGTAAACTATTTTTGGTTAAATTTTTTTAATCCGGTATTATCATGTTAGTTTAACTGCACACGTTGGCTTGTCTTGCGGGTTCAACGTTAGACGCAGTCACGGCTTAAAGGTGGGATTTCAGGTCGTGACAAGTTGGTATCAAAGCTCTAGGTTGCTTAGGTCTCACAACTCACGGACAAACTTGGTAGAGTCTGAGGGATCGGTACAGAGACGTCTGTACCTATCCCTAAAGGCTGCAAAGTTGAGAATAACTTCATATATTTCATTCTCTGTCGTTCCAATTGAATTCTAAATTCTAATTGAGTCTCAAATTACTCTCTCGATGATGGAGAGAATGCGTGCTTCCCTTAGTTCCGCTCAGCATCCTGACACTCCTGCTACAGCTCCTACGAGGGGTCGAGGTTGAGGACGAGGCCGTGCTAGAGGCCGAGGCCGGGGCTGGGGCCGGGCTCATCCTGGAGCAGCAGCCCCAGTGGAGGATCCTCAGATCGAGTTTGACGAGGTGATTCCAGTTCCGGTAGTCCCAATTGGACCGGGTTAGGTCCCAGCGGGGTTTATTGCTACCTAGTGCTTCAGGACACTTTAGTCCTCTTAGTGGGACTCATGGAGAGTGTGGCTCAGGCCGGTCTTTTTCCTACTGCACCAGCTGGATCTCAGGATGGGAGAGGGACCAAGACTACTGTTATTCATACCCCAGAGCAGGTTGCCACTCAGTTTTAGACTCCAGCACATCAAGCAGCCGGAGTAGCTCAGCCGGGTATTATGGCACCGGCAGTTGAGGGAGCAGCTATGTCAGCAGATGCCCTATGGAGGTTCGATGGGTTCACCAAGTTATTCACTGCTACTTTTACTGGTGCACCGTTAGAGGATTCCCAGGATTATTTGGATAGCTGCCATGAGGTTCTTCGGAACATGGGCATAGTAGAGTCCAATGGAGTTGACTTTTCTATTTTTCGGTTATCTGGCACAACCAAGACTTGGTGGAGGGATTATTTCTTGACCAGACCAGCTGGGTCTGTACCTTTGACTTGGACGGAGTTCTCAAATGTATTCTTTGTGAAGTTCCTTCCCATTACTCAGAGAGAGGATCTTCAGAGGCAGTTTGAGCACCTCCAGCAGGGATCTATGTCTGTTACTCAGTACGAGACCAGGTTTATCACCTAATCCATGCATGCATTGATGATACTTCCCACTGATCAGGAGAGGGTTCGGATATTTATTAAGGGTTTGGCCCAGCCTATCAGACTCCAGATGGCTAGGGAGTCAGGTACTGATATTTCCTTCCAGGACGCGGCCGATGTGGCCAGGAGGATTGAGATGATTTTATCACAGAGTGGTGGTCAGGGGGCTGACAAGAGGCCCCGTCACTTTGGTAGATTCTGTGGAGCCTCATATGGAGGCAGGGATTCTTTCGGCAGAGGACAGTCACCCCGACCTTTCCAGTCAGCACTTCAGGTATCTCACCGTGCACCGCCAGCTCCTATTAGTGCACCACCAGCACCTATCAGTGCACCACCGCTTTAGAGTTACCAGGGTGGTTATCAGGATCGTCCAATGTAGTTCTAGAGTCCCCAGCCATATCAGCAGAGGCTGTGTCATTCTTGTGGTGTTCCAGGGCATATTATGAGGTATTGCCCAGGGTTTCTGGTAGTTCTCAGTATCAGGGTTCTCGCGCCATGGTTCTAGTGTCAGGCACACCCCCACCCCCTCAACTAGCTAGGGGTGGTGGTCGTGGTGCCAGAGGTGGAGGTCTGACTCATAGAGGTGGAGCACAGACCACGAGAGGCAGGGGTCAGGTCGCAGCAGGTCGACCCAGAGATGTTCAGATTGGAGGGGCTCAGCCCCGGTGCTATGCTTTTCTTGCCCGTCCTGATGCTGAGGCTTCTGACACAGTTATTACAGGTACGGTTTCAGTTTGCAGCCGAGAGGCTTTGGTGTTATTTGATCCGGGTTCTACTATGTCTTCATATTTTGCCCCTTATTTGAGCATGCCCCGTGATTCCTTGAGTACTACTGTGCATGTGTCTACATCGGTAGGTGATTATATAGTGGTAGATCGAGTCTACCGTGCTTGCTTGGTAGTTATTGGTGGTCTCGAAACCCAGGTTGATCTTTTTCTTCTTGATATGGTTGACTTTGATGTTATATTGGGGATGGACTGGTTATCTCCCTATTATGCTATTCTGGACTGTCATGCCAAGATAGTGACCTTGGCCTTGCCAGGGGTACCTCATTTGGAGTGGAAGGGGACTCCTAGTCATTCTTCTGGTAGAGTCATTTATCATATGAAGGCTCGGCGCAAGGTCAAGAAGGGTTGTTTGGCCTATCTGGCCTATGTTCGTGATTCTAGTGCTGAGGTTCCTTCCCTGGAGTCTGTGCCTGTAGTTTATGAGTTCCCAGAGGTATTCCTTACTGACCTGCCGGGTATGCCACCTGACAGGATATTGACTTTTGTATTGAGGTAGCTGAGGGCACTCAACCCATTTCTACTCTGCCGTATCGTATGACCCCGATAGAGTTGAAGGAATTGAAGGAGCAGTTGCAGGATTTGTTGGATAAAGGCTTCATTAGGCCTAGTGTGTCTCCTTGGGGTGCTCCAGTGTTGTTTGTCAAGAAGAAAGATGGCTCGATGAGGATGTGTATTGACTACTGGCAGTTGAATAAGGTTACCATCAAGAACAAGTATCCTTTGCCGAGGATTGATGATCTATTTGACCAGCTTCAGGGTGCTACGGTGTTTTCCAAGATAGACTTGAGATCTGGTTACCATCAGCTGAGGATCAGGGCATCTGATGTTCCTAAGACGGCCTTTCGCACTCGTTATGGGCATTATGAGTTTCTGGTTATGTCATTTGGGTTGACAAATGCCCCCGCTCCTTTTATGGGGTTGATGAACCGGGTGTTCAGGCCTTATTTGGACTCATTTGGGATTGTGTTTATTGATGATATATTGATATACTCTCGCAGCCGAGAGGAGCATGAGCAACACCTTAGAGTCGTCCTTCAGACTTTGAGGGATAGTCGGTTGTATGCCAAATTCTCCAAGTGTGAGTTTTGGTTGAGTTCAGTTGCATTTCTAGGCCACGTGGTTTCGTTCGAGGGTATCTAGGTGGATCCCAAGAAGATTTCAGCAGTTAGAGATTGGCCTAGGCCCACTTCAGCTACGGAGATTCGGAGTTTCTTGGGCTTAGTAGGTTACTATCGCCGATTTGTGGAGGGATTTTCATCTATCGCAGCGCCGATGACCAGGTTGACTCAGAAGAGTGCTCAGTTCAGGTGGTCTGATGAGTGTGAGGCGAGCTTTCAGAAGCTCAAGACAGCCTTGACCACGACACGAGTGTTAGTATTGCCCTCAGGTTCAGGACTGTATACCGTGTATTGTGATGCTTCACGGGTGGGTCTAGGTGCAGTGTTTATGCAGGA
Organism: Nicotiana undulata; assembly: GCA_005239495.1. Classification (NCBI taxonomy): domain Eukaryota; kingdom Viridiplantae; phylum Streptophyta; class Magnoliopsida; order Solanales; family Solanaceae; genus Nicotiana; species Nicotiana undulata. The sequence continues at coordinate 32,442 of MDKH01052787.1, read as the reverse complement.
CAGCAAGGTTATAGCCTATGCTTCTCGTCAGTTGAAGATTCATGAGAAGAACTATCACGTTCATGATTTGGAGCTTACAGCTATTGTTCATGCTTTGAAGATTTGGAGGCACTATCTGTAGGGAGTGCCATGTGAGGTGTTCACAGACCATAAGAGCTTGCAGTATCTGTTCATACAGAAGGAGTTGAATATGAGGCAGAGGAGATGGTAAGAGTTGTTGAAGGATTATGATATTACCATCCTCTATCATCTTGGGAAGGCCAATGTGGTGGCCGATGCTTTGAGTCGGAAGTCAGTTAGTATGGGGAGCCTTGCTTATTTATCAGTCGGAGAGCGACCACTTGCTTTGGATGTTTAGGCTTTAGCCAACCGATTCATGAGATCGGAGGTTTCTGAGACTGGCAGTGTTTTGGCTCATACCGTGGCCCGTTCTTCATTGTATGAACGTATTCGGCCCAGGCAGTATGATGATCATCATTTATGTGTTCTTAGAGATACAGTCCGGCACGGAGGTGCCAAGCAGGTTACGATTGATGATGATGGAGTTCTGCGGATGCAGGGCCGTATTTGTGTACCTGATGTCGAGGGTATTCGTGAGTTGATTCTTCAGGAGGCCCATAGTTCCCGGTATTCCATTCATCCGGGCGCCGCAAAGATGTACCAGGACTTGCGGCAACATTATTGGTAGCGTAGAATGAAGAAGGATATTGTAGCTTATGTAGCTCGGTGCTTGAACTGTCAGCAGGTTAAGTACGAGCACTAGAGACCCGTGGTTTAATGCAGCAGATTCATCTTCCTGAGTGGAAGTGGGAGCGTATCACCATGGACTTTGTAGTTGGGCTCCCACGGACTTAGAGGATGTTTGATGTGGTTTGGATTGTTGTGGATAGGCTGACCAAGTCAGCACATTTCATTCCGGTATCAGTTTCATATTCAGCGGAGAAGTTGGCAAAGATATATATGAGAGAGATTGTTCGATTGCATGGTGTGACCTTATCCATTATATCAGACAGAGGTACTCAGTTTATCTCTCATTTCTGGAGAGTATTTCAGCGAGAGTTGGGCACGCAGATTAATTTGAGCACATCATTTCATCCTCAAACGGACGGACAGTCCGAGCGTACTATTCACATTTTGGAGGATATGTTGCGAGCTTGTGTCATTGATTTTGGTGGTTCATGGGACCAGTTCTTGCCTTTAGCTGAGTTTGCCTACAACAAAAACTACCAGTCGAGTATTCAGATGGCTCCGTATGAGGCGTTGTATGGTAGACGGTGTCGGTCTCCACTCGGATGGTTTGAGCCGGGAGAGGCTAGATTGTTGGGTTCTGAGTTAGTCCAGGATGCCTTGGATAAGGTGAAGATTATTCAGGATAGACTTTGCACAGCTCAGTCTAGGAAAAAGAGTTATGCGTATCGTAGAGTTCGAGATTTGGATTTCATGATAGGAGATCAGGTGTTTCTTAAAGTGCCGCCTATGAAGGGCGTGATGTGGTTCGGGAAGAGGGGCAAGTTGAGCCCTAGGTACATTGTTCCATTTGAGATTTTGGATAAGGTAGGAGAGGTGGCCTACAGACTTGCCTTGCCACTGCATTTATCAGCCGTACATCCAGTGTTTCATGTATCTATGCTTCAGAGGTATATTGCAGATCCATCTCATGTTCTCGACTTCAGCGGTGTCCAGTTAGACAAGGATATGACTTATGAGGAGGTGCCGGTAGACATATTAGCTAGGCAGATTTGTCAGTTGAGATCGAAGAGTTATCCTTCGGTCCGTGTTCAGTGGCGAGGTCAGCCTGCCGAGGCAGCTACTTGGGAGACCGAGTCCGATATGCGGAACCGTTATCCCTATCTTTTCTTAGACTCAGGTATTTTTCAATGTCCGCTCGAGGATGAACGTTGGTTTTAGAGGTGGAGATTGTGATGACCCAAAAGGTCATCCTATGTTAATTTAGCTAAATCTGTGTTCCGAGGCCCCGAAAGCCTCCGTTAATCTCACCTCGATATGCGTGTGTAGCCCGGGCGTGTAGCCGAGAAGCTTTTATGTGAAAACTTGATGAAAAATGGAAATCATAGTATTAATTGAATACAGTTGACTTTGGTCAATATTTTTGATAAACGGATCCAGACCCGTGATTTGATGGTTCCGGAGGGTCCGTAGAAAAATATGGGACTTGGGCGTATGCCCGGAATCGAATTTCGAGGTCCCAAGCTCGAGAAATGAATTTTTAAAGAAAATTGTTTTCTGAAAAATATAAAGGTTTTTGAAAATGAATTTTGATGTGAAAACCGTGTTACCGGGCCCGTATTATGGTTCCGGAGCCCGGAACATGTTTAATATATGTTATACGAGTTATCTGTAAAGTTTGGTGTAAAACGGACTTAATATGACGTGTTTCAGATCAAAATTGGAATAATTGAGCTTTATGAAGTTTTAAGAAAAATTCTATGAGTTTTGGAGTTTAATTCATTGATTTCGATGTTATTTCGATGGTTTTAGTACTCGGATAAGTCTGTAGGATGGTTCTGAGGGTGTGTGTATATTTGGTTTCGAGCCCCGAGAGCTCGGGGTGTTTTGGGTAGGTGTTCGGGGTGTTTTATCTTAGGAAAACACTGCTGGTGCACCCATTTCTGGTGTGCCCGCACTTGCGAGCCTAGGGCCGCAAGTGCGAGACCGCAGGCGCGACGCCAAGTCCGCAGGTGCGGTCTCTCTCGCAGGCGCGGTCAAATCTCCGCAGGAGCGGACCATTTTTCCGCAGGTGCGGCCCCCTGTGGGCCTGGCACAATTCCTTAGGTACGACCTTTTTCCTGCACCTGCGAGATCGCAGGTGCGAGAATCGAACAATGATTTTTTTAAAAACAATTTCAAACGTCCTTTGTCTTACTTTGCCTAAAAAATAGAAGACCTAGGGCGATTTTCTCAAGAGATTTTCTTCCAAATCGTAGGTAAGTGCTCACTAACTGATTTTCCTTCAACTTTCTAAGTTTTTTCATCAATTATCATAAAAAATCCTAGGGTTTTAAGGGTAGAAATTAGGGGTACGCTCTCTTCTCTCTCATGCAAAAAAACCCTAATATTGACACCTAAACCTAACTTCATGGCCTCGCCGGCCGGTGGCCAGCCACCTCCTGTGGCTGGGCTGCCTCCCCTCCCTCCTCCCAACATATCCCAGCCCCCCACGACCACTGGAAACAACTCGCAACCACTGGATTTCTCTAAAATCCTAAAGCCTTCAACTTTGAACACCACCATGCACGAACGAGCCCATACAGTTGAACCAATTCACTTGTGATGTGCGAATGTTCTTAATGGAAATCATGTTATTGAATTTATGGAGTTAGAAGTAGATAGGATGAATGTGATCGAAGGGCTCCAATATGCAGTTGTAGCTAAATTCTCGTATGGATGGCCTGAACTCAATGAGTTACGTAAAATAATTCCAATGCAAATGTGGGATTAAAGGTGGGTGCAATATTGGATATTTATGTGATAGGCATGTATTAGTTAGGATGTCCTTATGGAAAGATTTCATAAATTTTACGTCAAAATCAGTGTATTATGTTAAGGATAATATGGGACGTGAATTTCAGTTGAGAACTTTAATTTATGATCACAAGTTCAAGGTTGGCGAAGAAACTTCCAAGGTTATGGCATGTATCTCTTTTCCTAATTTGTTACCAACTTTCTTTGTAAAGGAATGCTTATTCTCGTTGGCTTCAGTAGTTGGTAAACCTCTTCATCTAGACATGGCTACAATCAATAAAACAAGACCTAATTGTGCGCGAGTTAAGGTCTTGGTGGACCTCTTGGCAGACAAACCTAGTAAAGTAAGGATGGATATACGTAATGAGGTGACAAAGGAAGTGAGAAGTGAATGGGTGAATATCAAGTATGATTATCTTCCAAAGTATTGTAAGGAGTGCAAGTTGCAGGGACATGATATAATGGACTGCTGGAGATTACATCCGGAGTGGCGGAGAACAAAGGACAGGAACAAGTTAAGGCTGGAACTGGACATCATATCGAGAAAGCTACTGCTCCAGGTACTGCAAATCAACAAGGTCCCCTCATGGTTTTATCAAGTGGCAAGGTAGTAGGTAATGTAACTGGGAAGGGTAAGGAACAATGGCAAGAGGTTAGAGACAATCGAGCAAAGAAAGGAAATAGACAAGGTGTAGATCAAGGTGATGTTGGGAAAGAAATTGTTCAAGTAATTCAGTCCAAGGGTCAACAATTGCACGTAGAGAATGCAAACAAGTTTGCAATACTGGAGATTGAAGATGGAGAACATGTGAACAATGCATTGGCACTGGTGACTCAAACTGCAGCTCCTCCTAATCCTAATGTTACTGGGAATGGGACAGCGAAGTTGAGTATTGAGCCTAGGGCACCTGGGACACAATTGGATGCAACTGCTCCTGCTTTTAATCCTACACTTACTGGGATTGTAACTAATAAGGGAGGTATTGATCATGCTGGGAGTGAGGCAGTACAACAAGGGGCTTCTACAACTCCTAATACAAGAAGGAATGAGGAGGCAAGACATAGGGAATCTACGGCTCAATGGGTTCAACGCACTTTTGATGGGGACATGGTGGCTACAAACACATCTGTTCAAGAAGTTCCATCTCAAGAAACTAGGGTGGAAGGGATATTAGCCAAGAATAAGAAGACAGTAACACACAATGGAGTAGATGAAAGTGAGGAGATATTTCAATCAAACTAAAGAGTGAAGTGGAGTGGGAGTAGATTATGGGTCGATCATCAAACCGAAGAGGATTCAGAAGAGGGTGAAATTCCTAATGGAATGCAGGCAGAAAGGGATTCAGATGTTGATGTAGAAGAAGTAGAACAACGTGTTAATGGGGATAACAATGCAAACAAAGACACACAAGGCAAGATGCTGGAGGTTGCTGAATAGTTGTTACTTGTAGGTGAAAAACTGATCGAACAAGGGGAAGGTGAAGGGAACCCTAGTTCACCAGGGAACCCTAAAAGTATAGAATGTGGCCCAAGGGTTGCTACAGTAAACCCTAAGGACATCAATGTTAATATGGGTGATCCAGGTGGAACCAAAGCTGTTACAAATATGGAAAAGGCTTCAGGTATGGAAGATCAAGTTGTACGAGATGGGAATGAGCAATACCATGAGGTACATTCTATTGAAGATGAAGGCATCCAAGATTCATTAGTCAAAAATGGAGAAAAGGAGCAGGTTAACCAAGGAGATCAACAACTAATTCAAAAGCATAACAAGGAGATTTATGAAGCTGGTCGAGGAGGCAAAGGGGCAGCTGATCATGATGACACAATGGACAAGGATTGCGATGAGGAACCTATTGCCCAGAACTTCAAAAATATAGAAAGACAAGGAGATCTATCCCCAAGTTACATGGAGAAGACAAAATCAGGAGCCAAGGGGAGGAAGAAGGTGGTGAAAGAACCAGTGAAGGATGCAGCTATTGTACTTACGACTGGAGTGCAAACTAGAAGGACTCTCTCAAAATCTACCAACCATTAATGGATGCTCTAATATGGAACATTAGGTCAGTAAATACTATGCAGGCCTTTGAGAGGCTAATAACAATGAATAGGCAACACCATTTTGAGTTCATTGGACTCATGGAACCAATGCAACAAGCTAGTAAACTGGAGAAGTATCGAAGGAGAATTGGATTTGCCCAGGCCATTGCCAATGTCTCTAACAAAATTTGGGTGTTTATAGACGAGGTGTTTGATGTGGAAATAGTATATAATATGGTGCAACAAATTACTTTAAGGCTATTTCACACTGAAACTCATGTGGAATTGGTCTTAACTTTGGTGTATGCAAAGTGTGATCATATAGAGAGGATAGAGCTTTGGGATTCTTTGTACAATCTGGCTAGGGACATGACTACTCCATGGTTGGTTGGGGGGGATTTTAATGTGATCTGGGATGAAGAGGAGAAGTTTGGGGGCCTGCCAGTTTCAATCAATGAGGTAGATGATTTTCGACATTGTATCAATACGTGTAATCTCACTGATTTGGGGTTCAAGGGCAGCATATTCACTTGGTGGAATGGTAGGGCTGATGAGGAATGTATATTCAAGAGGCTTGATCGATGTTTTGCTAACTTGGAATTCCAGAAATTATTCCCAACGTTTGAGGTCACACACTTAGCTAAAATAGGCTTAGATCATAGACCTATGTTGCTAAACTGTGACATTGAAAAGGGGCTTGTGAAGAAGTCATTTAGATTCTTGAATTTATGGGCTAAACATGAGACATTTAAAGCAGTAGTGAAGGAGAACTGGCATGTCGAGTTTCATGCCAATCCTTTTGTGATATTCAATGCCAAACTAAAGAAAGTGAAGAAGGCTCTTTCTACATGGAGCAAAGCTACATATGGGGACATCTTTCAATGACTGACCAGCCTAGAAGAAGTTGTAAAAGTGCACGAGGATCAATTTGAATCCTTCCCTACGCGTGACAATAGGGGAAGGCTACATAAGGTCCAAGCTGACATGTTGAAATACTTGGCTATCGAGGAAGATTTTTGGAGGCAAAAGGATGGGATGCAATGGTTTAAGGAGGGGGATAGAAACACGAAACTCTTCCATGTGCATGTGAATGGAAGAAGAAAAAGATGACAACTCAAAAGGATTCAAAACAATGCTGGAAATTGGGTCGAAGGTGATGAGGACATAGCTGAGGAGGCAGTACAATTTTTCAAGGATCAATTTACTGAAAATTCAATACCTTCTGATTTTAGGATCCTTGACTTTGTACCAAATTTAGTAGAGACTGGGCAGAATGAAGAATTGACAAGGCAGCCAACAAAGGAGGAAGTGAAGCAGGCAGTATATGGTTTAAATGGAGATAGTGCAGGAGGTCCTGATGGATTTACTGGATGCTTCTACCATACTTGTTGGGACATTTTAGGAGATGACATATTTGTCATGGTTAGAGCCTTCTTTAATGGCCATGAAAAGCCCAAATGCATCACTCATACCAATCTAGTCTTATTGCCTAAGAAGAAGGAGATGATCACTTTCTCAGACATGCGACCTATAAGCCTTAGCAATTTTTCCAACAAAATCATCTCAAGGGTCATCCATGAAAGGTTAGTAGGTCTTCTTCCTAATATAATATCTGAGGAGCAACCAGGATTTGTCAAAGGTAGGAGCATTGTAGAGAATGTGTTGCTTACTCAAGAGATCATAACTGACATTAGGTTAAGGACTGAGGCTGGACCTAATGTAGTGCTAAAACTAGACATGGCAAAGGCATATGATAGGCTTTCTTGGCTATTCTTGACTAAAGTGTTGAGGAAAATGGGATTTGATGAGAAGTTCATAGGAATGGTATTTGGTGTGGTGTCAAACAACTGGTATTCTGTGCTCGTAAATGGTCAGGCCTATGGTTTCTTTAAATCAACTAGAGGCGTGAAGCAAGGAGACCCCTTGTCCCCTACTTTGTTCATATTGGCTGCTGAAGCATTGTCCAGGGGCTTGAATGCTTTACATTTGAATCAGCACTTTAGGGGATTTGGTATGCCAAAATGGAGTCCCAAAATCAATCACTTGGCATATGCGGATGACACAATCATATTTAGCTCATCTGATGAAATTTCATTGAGGTTCATCATGCAAGTACTGGGAGCCTATGAAGCTGCATCTGGGCAGATGGTTAACAAGGGAAAATCAACATTGTATATACATCACCTGGTGGAGTTAGATATGGTGACAAGGGTGGAGAGGACTACTGGAATTGCTAGAAAAGACTTCCCTTTCACATACTTGGGTTGTCCTATTTTTTATGCACGAAGGAAGATGGAATATTATAAAGACTTTATTACAAAAGTGATGGACAAACTACAAGGATGGAAAGGAAAATTGCTCTTAATTGAAGGAAGGGCTATATTGATCTCGCATGTTTTGCAAAGCATGCCCATACATTTACTTTCAGCTGTTAATCCCCCTCAAAATGTTATAAATAAGTTGCATAAGATCTTTGCTCAGTTTTTTTTTGGAGTAGCACAATTGGAGGTACTAGTAGGCATTGGTCCTCATGGAACTCTCTATGTATGCCGTGTGAGGAAGGAGGTATTGGCTTTCGTTCTCTCCATGATGTTTCAAAGGCCCTATTTTGTAAATTGTGGTGGAATTATAGGACAAAGCCAAGCCTATGGAGTTCATTCATGAGCCAAAAATATTGTAAGAAGCTAAATTCAATAATTGTTCCTTGGAGGGAAGGGTCACACATTTGGAGAAAAATGTTACAATGTAGGGATGCCATAGAACACCAAATCACATGGCACCCTAAGATGGGATCCTCACTCTTTTGGTTTGATAATTGGACAGGGTTGGGAGCTCTTTATTTTCTTGTTCCTCCGGAATGTGGTATAGATGAAATAATACATAATGTATATGATCTCGTGGAGGATGGAATGTGGAATGTGGAGAAATTATTGGAGGCTCTACCAGTGGAGTTTGCTACTCATATCTTGGAGTTAATAAAGCCTCCAGTAATGGAAAATGTGGTATATGTGCCGTATTGGATGTTGGATACAAGGTGGAATTTCAGTGTGAAGTCAGCATGGAACTATTTGAGGAGAAGGAGTGATACTAGACTTGCTTACAAAAGTATTTGGGTGAAAGGTTTGCCATTCAAAATTGCCTTTTTCATGTGGAAAGTGTGGAGATCAAAGTTACCATTAGATGATTTCTTGAGGAGGTTAGGGTACTTAATGCCCTCTAGATGTTGGTGTTGTAGTGAGACCAAGGAAGAGTCATTATCCCATTTGTTCTTTACTTCTCATGCTGCCAAGGTTGTGTGGAAATATTTCCTCTCTAGGGATGGAATAAGGGTGGAAGATCTCACTATGCATCAAGCAATTACGAGGTGCTGGACAGTGAATGTGGTGTCAAGAATCAAGCCTATAATTCAAGCATTACCATCTTGTATTGTGCGGGAATTATGGAAGAGAGGGAATAACTACAAGTATGGGGATGCAGTGTCCATTAGTAGGGTGATCTATCAAGTCTCTTCATCTCTACAAGCTCTTGTGAAAGTAAGGAAGCCTGGCCTAAAAAATGTACCTCACCATTGGCTTGACCTACTTGATATACTAGAAAAATTCACTCCTAAGTTGAGCTATGCAAAGGTTGTGTGGGAAATGCCTAATGAGGGGTGGTTGAGGGTGAATACTGATGGTGCTTCTAGGGGTAACCCAGGCAGGAGCTCAATAGGATTATGTGTTAGGGATGATCATGGAGATGTGGTGTACACACTGGGCAAGGGGATTTAGGAAACAACAAACACAATTGTTGAAGCTGTGGCAATTCTCGAAGCCTTAAAGGTAGGCGATGAACTTAACTATCATAACGTGTGGATACAAACTGATTCATTGTTGCTGAAGAATGTAATGGAAAAGGAATGGAAGCCACCATGGTTTATAGTTGACAAAATGGAAGAGATTTGGCAGTACATGGACATGGGTAATTACAAGGTATCCCATGTGTTTAGGGAAGGTAACAAACTTGCGGACCATCTTGCTAATTATGCCTTGGATGAGGGGGACATTGAATGCTATGGCTACTGCGATTTGGATGTGAAAGGGAGGACAATTGTGAATGAAGATAAACTCCAATGACCTTATTTAATGGTGAAGGTAGCAAAGAATTAGGAAGCAAGGGGATAAGGTGGAGATGGAACAAGAGATGACACTAGACCTTCACGTACAAGTCCTTATGGAGGAGTACATGGTGGTTAAGTTTTTTATTAACCGTGTGTTCTTTTTTGCAGGATCTTATGTGCTCATAACCTACCTCCAACTATGACCTCTATGGGTGGTATTAGTACTTAGTACTCATTCCCTTGAGGAAGGAAAGGTGGTAGGCACAAATGTGAGCATTAGCTACTGGAAAGAGCCAAAGGGTTACATCCTCACATGTTGGATTTGGCATGACATTAAGGAAAGGTTAGGGGCTTCATGGGCCTGGTCCTTGATGCAACACGACTATATGCCAAGTGAGAAATCATCCAAGGCAAGGATACCAACAAGAGACAAAGGGGCATCACACGAAATTGGAGTTAAAATTTGCATCGCTGAAATAAGATCGACCCAGGCATGTCTGGATTGGAGGAAAGATGCGGACGGAGTAATGAAAAATGGGGTAATACCTGAGCAAGCAAACTGACAATACTATCTAAGGGGGTTATTAAGCAAATGCAAAGAAGAAATAAACCATGGAACACAACCAAAATGGGAGATAAACACTACATAGGAATTCAAAGTTCCTATTTTGTTTTTCTAGTTTTGGTTCGTTGGCAGTGTACTATGGAGGCAGTGGTATGTTGGTGCTATCATAGAAGATACGTCTCTTAAGAACAAATGAGACACACAAGTATACAAATGCGAGACATAGCTACGGCAAGGAGCACTGGTTGGAGATTAAACGATCATTCACATAATGGTGGCAGTGATGGCTTGGTACACAATGATGAAGGCACATATGTTGCACGAACTGGGAAGTACTAATCTTTTAGGCTGGCTTGGTTCATGAGAACCCACTTCATGTTATAATAGGCTAGTTTTAAATGTATTCCATCATTTTAATTGCTAGAATCAATTGTGAAACTAATATTGGTCTTCTTAAGCTCGGTATTGGTAATAGGAATCTCACTCTTTGTGAGATAACTATGGATTTTTTTAGTTTGCAATATATAAAAAAAGTAGCCCTAGGCCTTGCCTAGTGGATTACTAAAAAAAAAAAGAGAAATTAGGGGTTTTTGGGTAGAGTTAGGGCTTATGGGATTTTGGGTAATCCAACCTCAATTTGGGGTCGGATTTCAAACCAAATTATATATTTGAACTCGTGGGGGGTATGGGTAATCGATTTTTGGTCCGAGCCTCATGTTCGGACCAAGCAGGTCCGGGGTTGAATGTTTGTATTTTTGGAAGAATGCTAGGAATTGTATATTTAGGCTATGAGATTGTATTAATGAGTCATTATTGATGTTAATAAGTTAATTATTTCTAGATATTGTCGTTTCGGAGTTGAATTCAAAAGGAAAGGCGGTATTATAAGCTTGAATTGCTATTGTTGGACCCGAGGTAAGTGTCTTGCCTAGCTTTGGTGAGGGAATAGGTATTGTGTGCTATGTGCCATGTGTTCATCATGTTCAATGCATAGGTGAGGTGACAAGTACCTATGCATTGTGTGTCAAGCATGCCCGTGAGTCTGTTTTGATGAAATTCTATTTATTGCTCCCATATTCATTATATTGTGAAATTGTCTCTACTTGGAAGTTGATTGTTGTTGAAAATTCTTGTTGATAAACTTGTGATGTGAATGGTTCGATTGAGAGCCCAATTGTAAAGGATATACCTGAACAGTGTGGTTATAGCTGAGACCCTTACCGGGCAATTGTTATGATATTGACTGATAGTATTTCCCTTGACGGGCGATTATGACTTGTGTTTTCCACTATGCTGCATCCCTTGCCATTTTGATAATTGTCATTGTTATGGTGAGGAAGAGTGTAAAGCACGAAGGGTGATGACGTGACATGATTTACATTGATTACATCGTATATATTGAGGAAGAGAGTAAAAGCACGAAGGGTGATGCCGTGCCCTAATTGATATTGATTACACCATATATTGCATGATGAGGAAGAGAGTAAAAGCACGAAGGGTGTTGCCGTGCCATGATTCCTATAATTTTATATTGTACATCGCATTGTGAGGAAGAGAGTAAAAGCACGAAGGGTGATGCCGTGCCATTATTTACATTGCTGGCATTTATACTTGTTACGTTAGCATTCTTGCTAACTTGCCTTTCTTGTTTGCTCCTATGTGTTTAATTAACTGCTTTATCTCACTTGCTACCCCCCATTAACTGCTCCCGTGTCCCATGTTTATCTGCTTATCTCTTGCCCCTTTTCCCAGTTATATGTTGTAGAGTAGAACAGGTTAATGTATGTTGTCAGGTCTAGCCTTGTCAGTACTTCGGCCGAGGTTAGGCTCGACACTTACTCAGTACATGGGGTCGGTTGTACTGATGCTACACCTGCACTTCTTTATGTTGTGCATATCCCGCAGCCGAACCCAGTGGACATTGTTAGAGAGAGTATCCTTCAGCCACCTCGGAGATTGCAAGGTAGACCCGTAGACGTTCGTGGGCCTTGACGTCTCTTCTATCCCTTTTTCTTCCTTCCTGTCTTTTTCATTTATTTTCAAAGATAGTTGTATACAGTTATTGTTCAGACCCTTGTTTGTAGTAATCTTTTAGTATGTTCGTGAGTTAGTGACTCCAGATTCGGGGATTGTTACAACTTATTGTATTTGTTTCTATCACTTAGTCCTGTTTTTATCTATTTCCTCTGTTAAAATTTGTAAACTATTTTTGGTTAAATTCTGTTAATTCGGTGTTATCATGTTAGTTTAACTGCACACATTTGGCTTGTCTAGCGGGTTCAACGTTAGACGTAGTCATGGCCTGAAGGTGGGATTTCGGGTCGTGACACAAGTCTTTCTCCAACTGGACAGAGCTTAAATCTAACACGTGTGACGGGTCACCATGATATTCCAGAGCATAGACACATGGAATACCAGATGAACTGAGGATAACCCTGGAGGCAATGCAAGTCTGTAAGCTACCTCCCCCACCTTATCAAGAATCTCAAACGGCCCGATATACCTAGGGCTCAACTTGCCCTTCTTCCCAAACCTCATAACACCCTTCATGGGCGACACACGAAGCAATAACCTCGCTCCAACCATGAATGCTACATCATGAACCTTACGATCGACATAAGTCTTTTTCCTAGAATGAGCTGCACGAAGTCTCTCCTGAATATTCTTGACCTTATCTAAGGCCTCCTGAACTAAGTCGGTACCCAACAACCGAGCCTCTCCTGGCTCGAACCATCCAACTGGTGATCTGTACCGTCTATCATATAACGCTTTATAAGGAGCCATCTGAATGCTCGACTGGTAACTATTATTATAAGCAAACTCCGCTAATGGCAAGAACTGATCCCATGAACCTCCAAAATCAATAACACAAGCGCGAAGCATGTCCTCCAATATCTGAATGGTACTTCGGACTGTCCGTCAGTCTGAGGATGAAATGATGTACTTAACTCTACTCGGGTACCCAACTCACGCTGAACTACTATCCGAAAGTGCGAAGTAAACTGCGTACCCTGATCAGAAATGATAGACACAGGCACCCCATGAAGGCGAACAATCTCCCGAATATACAACTCAGCCAACCACTCTGAAGTATTAAGTACTAGCCACTAGAATGAAGTGTGCGGACTTAGTCAGCCTATCCACAATAACCCAAATTGCGTCAAATTTCCTCTGAGTCTGTGGGAGTCCAACAACAAAGTCCATAATACCAAATTCGTGTTATAATTATTAAGCCTTGACCTACGAGGTATGTGCCCGCCCGGGTGGCGTTAAATGAGACACGTTAATTCGGGTATATAATTTTAAGGTCTTCATGAACCGCATCTCGTTATCAGTATTGTGAAGGTTGAGGGGAGATTATTGTTAACATGAAGTTGCTGAGGATTCTGTGAGTGACTATGAACAACTATTAAGAGCATATTGAGCCGAAAGGACATTCCATTCGAATGGTTAGGCGAGTGGGGGTTGAACTTTCAGAAACTTCGGATTAGCTTTGACTGCAGCACCGGTGTTAGTGTTACCATTAGATTCGGGTTCTTTCACGGTGTATTGAGATGCTTCTCGAGTTGGACTTGGATCAGTATTAATGCAGGATGGCAGGGTGATTGTGTATGCGTCTTGTCAGTTGAAAGTCCATGAGAAGAATTACCTTGTTCATGATTTAGAGTTGGCAGCTATTGTACATGATTTGAAAATTTGGAGGCATTATCTTTATGGTGTGTCGTGTGAGATTTTTACTGACCATCGCAGTCTCCAGTACTTATTCAAGCAGCAAGATCTAAATTTGAGGCAACGGAGATGGTCAGAGTTGTTGAAAGATTATGAGGTCACTATATTGTATCACCCGGGGAAGGCTAATGTGGTGAATGATTCATTGAGTAGGAAGGCAGTGAGTATGTGCAGTCTTGCTTATATTCCAGTTGGCAAGAGACCGTTGGCTTCTGATATTCAGACTCTGGCTAATCAGTTCGTGAGGTTGGATATTTTTCCCAGCAGTGTCCTAGCTTGTACAGTCGCCCGATCTTCTTTAATTGAGTGTATCAGAGAGTGGCAGGATGATGACCCGCATTTTATGGTTCTTAGGGACATAGTTCGGCACGGTGGTGCCAAGAAGAGTACAGTTAGTGGAGATGGTGTTTTGAGGATGCAGGATCGTATATGTGTGACAAATTTTGATGGCCTTCGTGAGTTGATCCTTGAGGAGCAAAAATGTACCAAGCTTTGAAACAACATTATTGGTGGAGAAGGATGAAAAAGGACATTGTGACTTATGTGGCTCGTTGCTTAATTTGTCAGCAGGTAAAGTATGAGCATCAAAGACCTGGTGGTTAGCTTTAGCAGATAGAGATTCATGAGTATGCACAGTTAATTAATTAATTTCCTTATTTATTGTAACGACCCGGTCGGTCATTCCGTAGAATTTGTATTATAATTACTGTTATTGACTTGTCATAGGCTGGTTATACTGTTATTGATGTGTTAGAGTTGGTAGGCTTGAAATCGGAATGGTTATAATGAGAAATTAGTCACTTAGTCTTTAAAAATAACCTTAAAGTTGAAAAAATCAACTGAGAGTTGACTTATTGGTAAACGACCTCGGAATGTGGATTTTATGCCTTGGATAGCTTCATTAGGTGATTTGGGACTTAGGAGTGTGTTCAGAATAATTTTTTGATGTCCGGTGTATAATTAGGCTTGAATTGACAAAAGTTAATTTTTGACGATTTCCGGTCGACAGTGGAAAATAGGCTATCAGGGTCGGAATGGAATTTCGGAAATTGGAACAGGTTCGTAATGTCATTTGGGATATGTGTGCAAACTTTCAGGTCAATCGGATGTGTTTTGGATAGTTTCGGCATCGTTGGTGGAATTTAGAAATGTGAAAGTTCATAGGCTTGAATTCGATGTGATTTTAGTGTTTTTGCATTGTTTTTGGTGATTCGAAGGCTTGACTAAGTTTGTGTGATATTATGGGATGTGTTGGTATTTTTTGGTTGAGGTCTCGAGGGTCTCGGGTGAGTTTCGGACAATTTCTAGGCCATTTCTAGTTGCTGGTTTTTGGCTTCAGGGGTGTACAGTGCGATAGCATTGATCTGGATGCGTTAGCACCGAGAAAATTTGGAAAAATCTAGTTGTGCTTATGCCATCGCACAAGGCTTCCCGCGATCGCACAGAGTAAAATTTCTGCTGCACTGTCCGGACTTTGGAAGCTTATAACTCACAATCTATAAGGAATTTGAAGATGATCCGAAAATGAAAGTTGTAGCTATTGATGTCTAATATTCAAAAAGTTAAGCCAATTATAATTTGGAGTTTTGTACAAAACATTATCCATTATACTAGAGGCTATCCAGAAGAATTGGAGAAGGCTGTTGGAAAATTGTTCTATGCGATCGCATAGAGGAGGCCACGATCGCATTGGTTAAATAAGGGCTGGTAAATTTTGTTCATTGCGAACGCACAATTGGAGCCGCGATCCCACAGTGTGTATACCTGAGCAATATAAAATTAAACCCTCCCCGACCATTAGACCTTTTACACCATTTTTTAACGGGAAGAAGCTTTTGAGGCGATTTTGAAGAGGGAAAATCATCGTTCATCATAGAGGTAAGTATTTTGGACCTTAAAACTTGATTATAGGTGATTAAGGAACATAATCACAGTGTTTAATTCATGGAAATCAGTAGAAAAAGGGGAGTTAGGGCTTGAGATTATGAGACCTTTAAGGGTCGATTTTAGGGGTCAAACGAACTCCGATTTTCGCGTTCTTTATATGTACGGACTCGTCAGATGACGAAGAACATTTTGGTATAAAAATTTCTGAGTTCCGAGATGCGGGCCCGGGGGTCGGGTTTTAGCAAATTTCGGGTTTTGAGCTAAAACTGGTATTTTTCAATTGGAATTCATTACTTAAGTATAATTTGATGATAAAAATCTGAAGTTGGTAGATTTGGAGCACCCGGGAGTTGATTCAAGAGGCAAGCGTGTTGCGGAATAGTTTCCGGGCTAGTTTGAGGTAAGTATTGTCTTTAAATCCTGTCCTGAGGGTATGAAACCCCAAACTCTGCACCCTTTCACGGGTTTTGGAACGCAAAGGTTGGAACTTTGGAAATATATTCCCTATTTAGGAAACTATTGAGTTGCGAAACTGATTTTTAAGCTCATGCTTAATAATATTGATATATATTTTGATATGATTTGGGCTGTAAGCCATGTTTGGGGCCTAGTGCCGATCTCTTTACCCCTTGGGGGCTGTTTTAACTATTTTCCTCACTTGATATGTTATGATTTTCACTTAGTCTTTTCTTGATAATTGTTTTGACACTCAGAGTATTTTGATACTATTTCTTGAAATTGAAACACTGTTTTTGGGTCGAGAACCTAGTATATTTATGGCCTGAAGGGCAAGTTGAGAGTGTCTGACTGAGTGAGGTTGCAGGCCTATATTGTGAAGATGTTATGATATGAGTGAGGCTGCGGTCCTATATTGTGAGTGATTTATGCCATTATGTGGCTTGTTATAGGGCTTGGGCTGTAGCAGCCCCTCCGGAGTCTGTACACACCCCAGTGAGCGCAGGTACCTAATGAGTGATGTTGCCCCCAAGGCTGATACTGAGTGATTGCGAGGTTGCCTGATGGGCTAATATTGAGTGACTGTGAGGTTGCCTGATGGGCTAATATTGAGTGACTGTGAGGTTGCCTGATGGGCTAATATTGAGTGACTGTGAGGTTGCCTGATGGGCTAATATTGAGTGACTGTGAGGTTGCCTGATGGGCTAATATTGAGTGACTGTGAGGTTGCCTGATGGGCTAATATTGAGTGACTGTGAGGTTGCCTGATGGGCTAATATTGAGTGACTGTGAGGTTGCCTGATGGGCTAATATTGAGTGACTGTGAGGTTGCCTGATGGGCTAATATTGAGTGACTGTGAGGTTGCCTGATGGGCTAATATTGAGTGACTGTGAGGTTGCCTGATGGGCTAATATTGAGTGACTGTGAGGTTGCCTGATGGGCTAATATTGAGTGACTGTGAGGTTGCCTGATGGGCTAATATTGAGTGACTGTGAGGTTGCCTGATGGGCTAATATTGAGTGACTGTGAGGTTGCCTGATGGGCTAATATTGAGTGACTGTGAGGTTGCCTGATGGGCTGATACTGAGTGACTGTGAGGTTGCCTGATGGGCTGATATTGAGTGACTGTGAGGTTGCCTGATGGGCTAATATTGAGTGACTGTGAGGTTGCCTGATGGGCTGATACTGAGTGACTGTGAGGTTGCCTGATGGGATAATATTTAATGACTGTGAGGTTGCCTGATGGGCTGATACTGAGATTGTTGTTAGAAATGATTTTGGCCCGAGGGGCAGATTTATGATGATTTTACTGAGTTTTGAATTATGATTCACTTCGTTTTCAAACTGATTTTTACTGAGAGTTTTACTGAGATATATTGAAATTATACTTGTTTCAAAGGATTTCTGGAAATTGGTTTTTGAACTTATGTATTTGATGAACACTTATGGTGACTTGGTGATTTACTGTTTTTTGTGAATTGGTGTATCTGTGCTGTGTGTTTCTTATTTCACAGACTGTGATTTATTTTCATTACTATTGAGTTGGCGTACTCATCATTACTCCCTGCACCTCTGTGTGCAGATCCAGGTATTGATTCGGAGCAGTAGTCATCCGAGTTCGTTATCCGCGGCTTACGGGATTTCGAGGTAGCTATCCAGCGTCCGTAGCTTGACCATTTTCCTTCCTTATTTAGTATTAATATATTATTCCTAGACTCTGTCTATGACAATAGCAGAGTTAGTTTATTTCGTAGATGCTCATGACATGTTGACTCCGGGTCTTGGGGACGATTGTAGATTGTTGTGCTTGCTAGCCTAGTTCCACGATAGGCGTCATCACGGCCGGTTAGGATTTGGGGCCGTGATATTTATTTATTTATTATTAGTATTACTTTTATTATTATTTATTCATTTATTATTATTATTATTATCATTATTTCATACATAAATTGTTGAATAGACCTACAGACATGACTCTCTACCAGTACTATAGTAAAATTTCGATTCACAAGGGAGAATTTAAGCACAAGAATTTCCACCACAAGGATCTCATCCTTACATAACTTCCACCGCGGCTCGAAGCCCGATTTAAACATCTCAAATCATATTAAAATGCGAGGATCTCGTCCTTCATTCTGAATCACAAGTAATATGTATATCGCCACTCAAAACCTTCCATTTTCTTCTTTTGAATATTATCCGTTAAATAAAATTGTAACACGTAATGATAGACACAATTATCTCCTTAGAATTTCTCAATACCAGTGTTCACATAAGTAGATTTTTGGGTTACGAAGCTCACCCAAGAGTGGAGCATATTAGAAGAGTTTTATTAGATACGCATAACCGAATTAAGTTCAGAAAATCATCACTTTATAATAATTAGAGATTGTTCTTGTAATGACACTATTTAATGTAGCGACCTAAGCCATACCATAGAAAATGTACCAACATGCTATGTCTCCACCTCTAAGAATCTGACATCCACCTTCGACATATAAGTTGAGTTATAACTGCAATAGGACACGTAGCTTGAGTGTTCTGATGAAATATGACCCTCTCAAGTCTAGGACAATTTCTACCACTAGCCGAAATAAAGTATCAAACTTCCCTGAGTCGTCCAAAATTTGACAATCATATTTGAGTCTTTTAATGAGTCTGTGGACTTGCTTTCTGGCTAGATAAACCGAAGTAGGAGGGTGACGGGCTGACTTATCGAACCTGGTAGCATGTTCTAACACCGTCGTATGACCTGACGCAACCGCTCAAACCTTATGCACCACGCATTATGGAGGGTCCGAGAAACAAATTCTTTCAAAAGCATTCATGAGAACTAAGTCAAATAGTTGATGTTGCACTGACTGGTCGTCTTCTTCATAGGCTTGCCTCAACCACCGGCGACCTATTTCTCCTTTACCATGTTGACTCAACACCGCTGAGCTACCCCACTCATTCATGTACTCTTCGTCATTCCTTGGGGTCTTATTCCAATTGATTCACAACAATCCCACAAGTAAAGCTTTATACAGATAAATCATATAGTCTAGAAGCTTGTCAACCGCTGTACTCCCTCTAGAGCACCCCAAAATCCGCCACCGTAACTTCCACACTGAGAAAACCTTCTGTATATCTAAAGTTGTTTATATACTCCTTTGGTACTGAGGTATATGGTTATTAAGGAGACAGACACACCGAAATCCTTAGCTTTATCTTTTGCAAAAATCTCAGGCCTTATACCTTTCAAGCCAAAATCGATATAACAGATGACCCCGCAATCTATTCCTTGACAGTGGACTTCCTCACTTGGAACGAAGCCATAGGTCACAATGTCTGATAATCCATGATGGTACACTTCACAGCTCATGTACATCGACTCTGTTGCTTTCAACTATTCCCTTGTTATGCAGTACCTAAGTAACTATGAATCCCTCTGAGATATGGGCTTGTCTAATATGTACCGACTGAGCTAGAACCTTCGCGTCTAGATCAATTTGAGACTGTACAATAGGTGCTGAAGTTCGAGCTTTGAAATGAGCTCTACTTCTGTCTCTCCCCCTGATCGTAGCTGTCGTTGGGGCTTCATCTCTTGTCCGGTTGCAACCGCTTTGCATGTTGTTGAGATTTGTGAGAGGACAAGAATAGACAGGTTCAATCATCAATGGTAAAATAAATTCGCACGATAGAGTAGAATAGAAGTGAGATTGTTCCTAACTCAATAGCCTCTGAGAGATAAGTACAGACGTCTCGGTACCGATCCTTCAGACTCTACTAAGCTTGTTCGTGGATTGTGGGACCTATGTAAACCTAGTGCTCTGATACCAACTTGTCACGACCCAAATTCCCAACCTTAGTGATCGTGATGGCACCTAACACCACACTTGCTAGGCAAACCAATGTTAGAAGTCGATTAACTAATTTTCCTTAATTAATTACTTCAGCATAAATAATCTAATTTAAATGAACTTAATCAAATTAATTCCCAACAACCATAAAATAAAATAATAACAATGACCAATTAGATGAAACAAACCACGAACTAATTATAATAACAACTCTAAGAATACCCCAGGGTCTGGTGTCACAATCCACAAATCACTAAAGAATACTACAAATAATGTCGGAAAGAAATAGTGTAACTGTTCTGAATGATATAAAATAGTGTATGTAAATATAGGAGAAGACTCTCGAATATCTGCGAACGTTGGCAGATGTACCTCGTGTCTCCAAACAAAATTACTTAGTCGTCCTAGAATCCTCTACTGCTGAATGGTACTTGGATCTGTGCAAAAAGAGCACAGAGTGTAGTATCAGTACAACTGACCCCATGTATTGAGTAAGTGCCGAGCCTAACCTCGGCGAAGTAGTCTTGAGGCTAAGTCGGGCTTCAACAATATAATCTTTAACAACGATAAATAATGAGCAAGAAAGGAATCTAAACAAATAGATAATTAAGTGTTGCAACCAAATAAAATAAAATAACTTAGCTATAACCAGTTCTCAAATATCTCTTCAGAGTTCCAAACTTTAACTTTGAATAACAATAGTACTAAAATATTTAAAGAGTAGTAAAATAAAATTTTTAGCTTTTCAAAACTTTGATTCTCTTTTTCTTGAAAAATCAGAAAAATATAAATGTAAATATCCTCCGTTATCACTGTCATATATTTATATTTTTCCTGTCCACCCTTATCGCAGTCATATATATTTATTTCTCCTGTCCACCCTTATTACAGTCATATATATTTATTTATCCTGTCCACCCTTATCATAGGCATATATATATTTATTTCCCCCGTCCACCCTTATCACAATCACATATATTTATTTCTCCTGTCCACCCTTATCACAATCATATATGTTTATTTCCCTTGTCCACCCTTATCACAGTCATATATATTTCAAACTTTCACGATTCAGGCCAAGCCTTTCACAATACTTTTATTTCAACCATTATAAATAATAAAATGCATTTTTCTCATGACTTCATCATTTACCTCTCAACCAAGAAACCAACAAGAATATCAAAATATATGCATTTATTCCATAAAACAATACCAAACCTCTCAGCCATATTTATATCACGAGGAAACCAGTTCAAACAACCAATACTCTTTCTAAATAGTCACAACAATACTAACAACAATTCAACAAGGCCAAATAGTCATAGAAACAATAATGAACATGTAACAGTTAAGACAATAATCAAATAAATGGGGAACGGGAAAGGGGATCATATTTTAGCAAACACTTTGGGTGGTGCATAGATACTCGTCACCACACCTATACACCACGCCCATGCAATTCACATAACAAATAAGCGGGGAGTCCTATTCCCTCAAGCTAAAGTTAGACCAAACACGGCCACTCACTGCTCAATTATCGCTTTTCCTTTTGAATTCACCTCTAACTTGCTCGAATATAATCACAATTAACTTAATATCATTAAGTAATGCTAAAGGAACTAACTTTATTGAAAATACATTTTTTTCTAAGTTTTTCTCAAAAACAAAAAGTGAAAACCCGACCCTGGGCCCGTTTGGTCTAAACTCGGGGTTCAGACCAAATTACGTTTACCCATTAACCCACGAACCCAAATATGCTATTATTTTTGAAATTCGAGCTTAATTTGATATAAAAATTCGATTTTTACAAAACTCCTTAATCCTACCCAAAACCTAGATTTTTACCATGAAAATTCTTTATTTTTGCTTTAAAAGTGATACAAAATAGTAAGGAATTGAAAGAACAAGGTTTGGAATTGATTACCTATGAATTGGGGATGAAGATTTCTGAAGAAAACTCATTTTTAGGGCTGGAACTTCGAAAATTGGGGAAGAAAGTGTTCTGTCCGTTCTTTAACAAGTGTTTATAATAGCTGGGCTGAGCAATTGTGCAATCGCGGATAAAGAGGTGCGATCGCACAGGGTAAGGGAAAATTAAAGTTTTACGATCGCGGGAGAAAGAGTGTAATCGCACAGGGTAAGGAAAAATTAAGGCTGTGCAATCGCGAGAGAAAAGAGTGCAATCGCACAGTAAAATTTTGGGGACCCTGAGCGTGCACTGTGCGATCGCGGCTATAGCCATACGATCGCACAGGGTTCCAAACAGGCCTTCTAAATTTACTCTATGCAATCGCGGACTTTCCTATGCGATCGCACAGTACAAATACCTGGACACCAGAAAAATAAAAACCAGGAGTTCATTTAAGTGCAAAAATATCCCGTGGCCTACCCGAAACTCACCCGAGCCCTGGGGGTCGAAACAAATCATGCACGCAAGTCTAATAACATCATACAGACTTTCTCATACGATAAAATCATGAAAATAACATGTACATTTATGAATTAAACCTCAAAACTCATCATTTTCAACAAAAACTCTTAAAGTTCATAATTTCTCAACCGGATGTCTGAATCATGTCAAACGAACTCCGTTTTTTACCAAATTTCACAGTTAACCCCTAAATATCATAACAAAGTTGTACCGGACTACGAGACCAACATAGGGACCCGATATCAATGATTTTTAGTATTATTTCTTTTCTTTAATACATAAACATTTCAGCAAAACAATTTCTTTTAAAAATTGATTTCTAAGGCTTGGGACTAGGAATTCTTTTTCGGGCACACGCCTTAGTCCCATATTTGACTGCTGACCTCCCGAGATTGTCGAAACATAGATCCGGGTCCGTTTACTCAAAATGTTGACCAAAGTCAACTATTATATAATTTAAATTCTAAAAATCACTAATTCTCATATTTTCACATAAAAGCTTTCCGGTTTCACGCCCGGACTGCGCACGCAAATCGAGGTATTTCTTTTTAGTCTTTTTATGGTTAGTTTGCATGGAACAAAATCTAATTTTATAAAATGACCTTTGGGTCATCACACATTGCTTGAATCAGGGAAGTGTCTTCCTGAATGACCTTTAAAGGTTATTTTTCTATTGTCCATTATATTATCGTCGAAAGGCAATCTCTAAAATTCTCATGGTGTCGACTATATCAAATCACTCAGTCCCTAATTCTGTCATTTTTTTTGAACTACCGTTGTCATCCATGTACACATCTTACTCATAATGCTTCATTATCTCACTTCTTTTTTCCTTGATAATATTTCTGTCTATCACTTTATTCTGAAAACTTCAACAAGACATTTTTTTGCTTTTAGCTCCCCTTGCTCTATCCACTGGCTGTTTGGGTTGCCTAAAATTCTCTCTCTACTAGGGATGGGAGCCACACTAAGGTAATATTTATCGCTTTCAGGCTTCTAGTGCCTATTTTTGTAATTTTTTTAACATTCTAGTATTCATATCTAGCTATACTATTCTAGAGTGCACTATCTGGGGGTCTCATGAGGAGATTTATTAGTATATTTTCAATATCCTTCGAAAATGTCAACTAACACAACCAATCCATCCACCATTTTGGGTTACTCTAACCCCAGGCGGATCCTGAGATCAAGTCCTTCACTTAAACCATATCTGTTAGCTCCCAATGGGCATAACTGAGATGAGTGTGGTCGATTGTACATACATTTGTTATTGTTGAAGGTAACTCAAAATGCTTATATTTCTCCGCCTGACTTGTAAATACTGAAAATATTCATTAACTGGTTCCTCGTACCCTTCTTCACCTTGCTTCTTTTACTTGTTGAAACTTGTATCTACCTTCTGAATCTCTCATTGCTTTTCACCATATGGGTGGATAGATATTCTTGCCTTAAGGCTCCTTATCAATAATCTTACACATCTAGTACACACATATTCTGTTGAAGAATGCACATTTATCCATCATAAGAATGATGCAAAATCGAGTTCCTCTAACTCAACTCTTCCACAACAACATGCAATCTCTTACCAATTGTCTTTTGGATGTAGGTATCGTCTTATTACGAATAAAATAGAATTTAGGAGTTTGAATTCTTACAAGTGAGATCTACCACACGATCTAGACTAAGAAGAAAGAATGACAGTCCTAAATTCTCTATAGCCTACTACTTATAAATGTGGTGCACAACACACCCATAAACAAGACTCTACTAGACACGGCTTGTAGACTCCCTAGGATAGAACTGTTCTGGTACCACTTTTGTCACGACCCAAACCAATGGACTGCGATGGGCACCCGGTGCCTTACTCAACCGAGAACCAACGTAACATATCTTCCGTATCATATTATCATAGACAAAATGAACCAGAAAGGTTGTTGTGAGATAACAAGAATAAATCATGAGGTAATACTCGACATATGATGATCCAACATAATATACCGACTTATACATATGACGTACATGCCTATAAGGCCGGCATGATCCTTTATATATTCAAA
Source organism: Nicotiana undulata (assembly GCA_005239495.1). NCBI lineage: Eukaryota > Viridiplantae > Streptophyta > Magnoliopsida > Solanales > Solanaceae > Nicotiana > Nicotiana undulata. Next base: position 7,852 of record MDKH01052787.1, on the reverse strand, counting down.
ATAAAGGCCGACAAGGCCATACAAGTATCCACATACATGAAATCTATCTACAAGCCGCTAAGAGTAGATAAATTCCATAAAGGTTGGGACAAGGCCACGCGATACCAATCAATACATGTCGAAATCATATTGACCAAATAAGCAACTCCGGAGAAAATGGAGCGCACCAACACCTTCCATAGCCTACTTGGAGGACTCTCAACCTGTCTATCAGGACCTGCGGGCATGAAATGCAGTGTCCCCAGGAAAAAGGGACGTCATTACAAATAAAGTACCGAGTATGTAAGGCAGGAAAAGTTGTATACAATAGACATGAAGGAAACATGGAGTAAAGCAGTCAACCTATAAGTTTGAGTATCTTTGTGGATCATGAAACATTTATAATGTCATGCATATGTGTATAAATGTCATATGGTGCATAAGTATATGCTTACATAACATCATCAAGCCTCTGAGTGCATTCCATCATATAATCTCGGCCACTGTGGGCAAAATCATCAACGTATACCAACTGATCAGGTGGTGGTGTGTATATAACGCCATATATATATATATATATATATATATATATATATATATATATATATATATATATATATATATATATATATATATATATATATATATATATATATATATGGGTATATAACTCCATCTGGACATGGGTCAATGTGCATGTATAACTGAATGCAATGCATATGAAGTGAGTCAATAAAATTTCTCGGTATGTCATAAGATCAATTTTCCTTCGGATAAATTTTATCAACTACGTATTTTCTTTAGACCCATGAACATAAGATATAATAATAAGACACATGGGGAATCAAGAACAAACGACACCCCTAGTACTTCTAAGAATAGAGTCATTTATGAAAGTTGTACATTTGCTCATTTCGTTTGTATCATATGGATCATGCCAAAAGGAAAGAAGGGATAACCTTAACATACCTGAGTCGATTATGTTGACCATCCCTCTAACACACGTCAATCGCGACAAAACACATAACAGCGAGATCGAAATAGGGAAAAATGTGTATGATATTCTTGAGAAAGATTGCACTAGACTTCCTTAGAATCGCAAATCTCACGTTGCTATAGTATTATGAAGTTTCATATGAACTCTTGTTTGAGTTTTCACCCGTTTCTTAGCACCATAAGCATCTCACTTAACAATGTAGGAAAAATCTCTTATAATTGTGGGTTCATAAGAACGTTTTGGTGAAGCTATAGCAATTTCCCTTTAATGATATATGTAGGTGTCTTTATCATAGGTGTGGGCCCCATATTATGGATTACTTTTTCCCAAAAATCCTCTAAATATGCCACCTAATTCCCTAAACCAAGAGTCAATGTTACATAGCCCCTTGCTGCCACGTTGAGGTGAGGCCTCATTTAAGCATATCCCCCCAAAAATCTATTACCTTGTTAACCTCCCACTAAAAATCAATAATTAACCAATTACCCACATAATTAAGAATTATATCAATTTACTTAAAATACTAATAACTTTTAACACACTTTATATACCTTACTATCATGGTCATGTGGTACTATGTATGGAACTAGTCCATAAACACGGTGTATTATAGCTCGTATTTATCCGAAATTAACAATTTTCAACGAAGCTCATCTTCTTTGATTTGTATACCCCCTAACCTTCACGGTACATACTTAACACCTATTACAAATTGCATAAATACTTATAACCTCAAAATAATGTCATCCTGAATTGATGTCAATTATTTTTCGACAAATCCAACATACAATACTACAGGGTGTAACATCGACCTAATACAAGGGAGCGTAACATCAATGTAATACTATGAGGTGTAACAGTTTGATGCTGTTTGGTTCATTGTCAACATGCTGACCAAGTCGACACACTTTATACTGGTTGTGACTACGTACTTTTCAAAGAGATTGGCCCAGATTTACATTCAGGAGATTGTCTGGTTGCATGGTGTTCCTATTTCCATCATTTCAGATAGAGGCCCTCATTTCACTTTGCATTTCGGGAGAGCACTGCAGAGCGAGTTTTGCACCCAATAGAGCTCAGCACAACCTTTCATCCGCAGACCGACGGGTAGTCGGAGCGGACAATTAAGAATCTGGGGGATATGCTTAGAGCGTGTGTAATTGACTTAGGACGGTAGTGGGAACGATTGTTCCAATTGGCCGAGTTTGCTTATAACAACAATTATCATTCCAGCATCGAGATAGCTACATTTGAGGCTTTAAATGGTATGCGATGTCGTTCTCCCATCAAATGGTTTGAGCACGGCGAGGCTAGGTTATATGGAACTTATTTAGTGAAGGATTCCTTGGAGAAGCTAAAGTTGATTCAGGATCATCTTCGCACAACATAGTCCAGAGAGAAAAGCTATGCGGATCAGAAGGCGCGTGACTTATCATTTAAGGTGGGTGAGAAGGTTCTCTTGAAAGTCTTGTCGATGAAGGGTATGAGGTTCGGGAAGAAGGTCAAGTTGAGTCTGAGGTTTATTGGCCTATTTGAGGTGTTTAGGCGAGTTGGTGAGTTTTCTTATGAGCTTGCTTTTCTTCCAGTCTATCAGGAGTTCATACGGTCTTCAATTTGTCTGTGCTCCAGAAGTTCCATGCCGACAGGTTGCATGTGTGAGATTACATCACAGTTAAGCTAGATAAGAGCTTGGGTTATGAAGAGGAGCCAGTTTCTATTGTTGTCAAGCAGGTTCGCCAATTGCGGTCCAAGAAATTTATTCCGGTAAAGGTCGAGTGGATGAGTCAACCACTCAAGGAAGCGACTTGAGAGACTGAGAAGGACATGAGGAGGAGATATCCACACTTATTCATCACTCCGAGTATGATTCTAGACCCGTTCGAGGACGAACGTTTTTTTAAGAGGTGGAGAACGTAGCGACCCGGCCGGTCGCTTGCTTTATTGATACTCGTTCCCCTAATTAAGACTCCCTGTATGTGATTTTTTTATTTTATTACTTGTGGGTCTAGTTGTTTTGGGTTTGGAAGGGTTCGGGTTGAAATCGGAACACTTAGTTCATTAATAGTGGCCTAAGATGATCAAGTTTGACTTGAGTCAACATATTGAGTAAACCACCTAGGAACTGGGATTTAATGTATCCAATAGCTTTGTATGATGATTTTGGACTTGGGCATATGTTCGTATCGGGTTTCGGGTGATCAGGGAGCGATTCAGTGCTAAAATTTGAAAGTTGGTTCATTGAATGTTTTCTAGTTCTTTAAATTTGGTTTGGCGTAGACTTTGGTGTTATTGAGTTCCGTTTGGGATTCCAAGCTTGATAATAGTTTCGTATGGTGATTTATGACTTGTACACAAAATTTTGTGTCATTCCGAGTAGTCTAAGTATGATTCGGCGCATTCGGAGCTATAGTTGAGAAGTTTGAAGTTCATAAGTTGAATCAATTTGGTTTTGTTGTGTGATTCTTAGTTTTATGTGGTTTTATGCATTTTGAGGGTTCGAGCAAGTCTTTATTATGTTTATGGACTTGTCGATGAAGTTGGACGGGGTCCTTGGTGACTCGGTATGTTTCGGACCACTCGGAGCTAAGTCACTAACTATTGCATTGCTGGTTCTGGTTTTCTTCTTCATGAACATGAAGGTCCTCTCTCGTTCACGATGAAGGATTTTGTGACTGGTGATTTTGCTCATCGCGTTTGGAGAGGCTTTGAACCAGTGCCCTTAGTGTTCCTCGGTGCGTTCGTGTAGGAGGCCTAGGCCTGGGCACGGGAAACTCAGTTGCCATTCGCCTTCGTGAGTGGAGGCCCGCGTTCACAATATGAGGGTGGCTCGATGCATCGCATTCGCAAGGATCTTCTCGTGATATGAAGAAGACTTTCCTAAGCCTGGGAGCTTTGCATTCGCGATCCGAAGGCTTCTTCCGCGATTGGAAAGAAGGATCGTTGGGCAGTGGACTTTAATAAAAGATGGGACTTTGGACAATTTTGTTCATGCTCTCATTTCTTGGCCGATTCTATAGCGTTTTAGAGAGGGGGTTTCACCTAGCTATTGAAGGTATGTGATTTCTGTACAATGTAAGTTAAGTACATCAATTATGGGTTAATTTTAACATGTAAAATGTTGAAATTTTAGGAGTTTGTTAAAAAACCTAGGTTTAAAAAAAAATGGAATTACACCACGAAAATGGTTCTGGAATTGAGTAAAAATTATATATTTATGTTCGTGAGGTTATGGGTAACAATTATTTACAAAACACTTCCGGCATCCGGGCATGTCGGCTTGAAGGTGAAATTTAGGAACCTTACAAATTGGGTTGGGTAATTACTCTAATCGTTAAATTATGAACTTTTGAGAAATTATTGATTAGTTTGTACAACCTTTGGCTAGTTTCGCATTTCTCGCCGCCGACTTGAGGTATTTTGTGTGATTTGTGGGTTAGAAAGTGGGCGTAAAAAGGAGGTAAGTTTCTTGTCTACCCTTGTAAGAGGGAATTTACCCAATAGGTGTTTAAATTTCTATTTGCTACTAATTGTGGGTGTTACATACGCACAAAGTGGAGAAAGTTCGTACGTAGTTAAAATTCATGTTATTTAAAGATAGACATAGGATTTTACCAGATGAAATACTTGCACTATTTGAATTCAACTTGTTAGTTTAATTACTTGTATCAATAAGTAAAATTTTATTAAATATTATGTTAGACCGAACTTCACTACTTAGAGATTTGGTGGAATGATTAAATATTGATGCAAAATTCATTATTCCTTTATGGGCTTGCCTTGGGTTTCAAACACGAAGTTTGTTGTGATGACCCAAAGGGTCATTTAATGAATTAACACTCCATTCCAGGCTCATTAGCCTTAAAAAGACTAACATTAATTACCTCAATTTGTGTGCGCAGTCCGGGCGTGAATCCGAAAAGCTTTTATGTGAAAATATGAGAAATAGTAATTTTAGAGTTAAAATTTGGTTTTAGTTGACTTTGGTCGACATTTTTAGTAAATAGACCCGGATGTGTGTTCTGATGATCCCGGAAGGTCCGTAGTAAAATATGGGACTTGGGCATATGCCCGGATTTGAATTACGAGGTCCCTAGCCTTAGAAAATAATTTTTGAAGAAAATTATTGTGCTGGTTTTTACAGGAAATAAAGAAATGAATTAATGTGTGAAATTATTGGTATCGGAACCGTATTTTGGTTCCGAAGCCCGGTACAAGTTTTTTATGATATTTAAGTCATGTCTATGAAATTTGATGAGAATCGCAGTTGATTTGACGTGATTCGCACGTCCGGTTGAAAAGATAGAAAATTTGAGTGTTCTTGAGAAAATCATGAGTTTTGAGGTTAAATTCATAGTTTTTATGTTATTTTTAGGATTTGATCGCACGAGCAAGTCCATATGATGTTTTTAGACTTGCGTGCAAGTTTGGTTTGGAGCCCCGAGGGCTTGGGTGAGTTTCGGATAGGTGTAGGCTATGTTGTGCTTGTTTTTAATGCTTCATCGTCGTTTCATCAAGAATAAATGATTCCACATTAAGCAAATGAGCTCTAAATTCAAATTTTATTGAACCATTAGATCTATATCGTAATTACGGAGCCATAGGAAAAAGAATCAACAAATTTGGACATCGTATGAGGACGTTATGCTCATTTCCATGTCGGGAAAAATTGCTGGTTTCTGGTGTGGTCACAATTGCGAACTTTTTCATCGCAATTCTGATGCCCAGTACGCAATTGCGAACATTTTGTCGCAAATGCGACTTTTTCCAGCCCTTCCTTGTTCGCAATTGCGAAGGTTTTCTTTTCTTTTGCGAGGATTCACAATTGCGAACCCTGGATCTCTAATGCGACATCTGCAGCCTGTTAAGTGAGATTTTAGACGAGATTTTCACCCATTTTTCAATTCTCTAAAAAGACCTCCATAGGCGATTTTCCAAAGACCCAAACTTCTCCAAATCATTGGTAAGTGATCTCTAACTAATTTATTTCATTTCTTAACAACTTTTAACAAGCTTTCAACCTAGAATCTAGAGTTTTCATGGTAAAAATTTGAATTTTTGGGTAGAACTTACAAATTTCAAAATTTGGGAATTTTACCTCGAATTGAGGTCGAATTCCAAAACCAATTGTATATCCGGGCTTGGGGGAGAATGGTTAAACGGGTTTTGGTCCGAACCTCGAATTTAGACTAAGCAGGCCCGGGTCAATATTTGTATTTTTATAAGAAAACATAGGAAAACCATAGTTTTTCATTAAAGTTAATTTCTTTAGGCAATAGTTGATGATATAGAACAAATTGTGATTAGATTCGAGCGGGTTAGAGGCAAATTCTAAAGGAAAACCTGTTCTAGAGTAGTGATTTTGTGATGACCCAAAAGGTCATCCTAAGTAATTCTTGTTAAATATGTGTTCCGAGGCCCCAAAAGCCTCCATTAAACTCACCTTGATATGCGTGCGTAGCCCGGGCGTGTAGCCGGGAAGTCTTTATGCTGAAAATTGATGAAAATGGAAATTTATGATAATTAAATGAATAAAGTTGACTTTGGTCAACATTTTTGGTAAACAGACCCGGACCCGTGATGTGACAGTTCCGAAGGGTTCGTAGGAAAATAAGAGACTTGGGCGTATGCCCGGAATCGAATTCCGAGGTCCCAAGCCCGAGAAATGAATTTTTAAAGAAAATTGTTTTCTGAAAAATGATAAAAACCTTTGAGAATGAATAATTATGTGAAAACCGTGTTACCAGGACCGTATTATGGTTCCGGAGCCCGGAACATGTTTATTATATGTTATGTGACTTATTTGTGAAATTTGGTGTAAAACGGACTTGAAATGACGTGATCCGGATCAAAATTCGAAAAGTTAAGCTTTATGAAGTTTTGAGAAAATTCTATGAGTTTTAAGGTTTGATTCCTTGTTGTTGATGATATTTTGGTAATTTAAAAGCTTGAATAAGTCCGTAGGATGTTTTGGGAGTTGTGCGTGTTATTGGTTTTGAGACCCGAGGGCTCGGGTGAGTTTCGCGTAGCTAACAGGGTGTTAAAGAGTCAAAAAATCTGGTGTTTTGAAGTCAGATATGGTGTCTGGTGTTTTCTTCTCTGCGATCGCACCCTTGAATCTGCGATCGCATAGGCTTATCCTGAGGGACCCAACTGTTTTTCTCTGCGATCACAGACTTATGCCCAGATGCCTTCCGCGATCGCATCTCTCACTCATGCGATAGCATAGAGTGAGGGTAGTCTGGATAGGGGGCTGGGTAAGTATTCAGTGCGATCGCGATCCCTTTCCGCGATCGCAAAGAGTGAAGCTCCCAAAGCTTTACGATCGCATGACATCCTCTACGAACGCGTAGAGTCGTCCAGTTCCTTCTCTGTGATCGCAACCCCTTCTCCACGATCGCAGAGGGCAAATTCGTCCAGTCGTCTTTAAATAAAAAACAGAACACTTATTAAGGGATTTCACCCAAACACTCATAAACCTCTTCTTCCCCAACCTCCATTGAAGCCCCAAGACAATTCTTCTTCCATAGCCTCGTGGGTAAGTATTTTCTACATCGTCTTCTTCCATTTTCCATCATTAATCACTAGATTCTAGGCCTAAAAACATGAAATCAAAGTGAGAAATTGGGTTTTTGGGTAGTGTTAGGCTTTTGGGAAAATTGGGTGATTCAACCTCAATTTGGGGTCGGATCTTAAAACTAATTACATATTTGAACTCGTGGGGTAATGGGTGAACGGGTTTTGGTCCGAACCTCGAGTTTAGACCATATGGTCCCGGGGTCAAATTTCGGTAATTTTGGAAGAATGCTAGAAATCGAATATTTAGGCTATGGGATTGTGTTATTGAGTCTTTATTGATATTATTGAATTAATTAGGCC
>MDKH01125184.1:0-111908 GCA_005239495.1 Nicotiana undulata | reverse complement strand
ATGTTTTGTGTGCGCATGTTGTCGCTTTGCCATTTACATCCCGCGAGCGAAATGTAAATCTTCATTCACTCTTAGGGGAGCGGGTCGTACGCCACGGCGGATTTTATTGTGCACTCTTGGTACGGGCCGGTCGATCCCCGGCAGTGCGTAGGTAGGATTATTGTTAAGCATGCACTCTTGGTAGGGGCCGGTCGATCCCCGAAAGTGCATAGCTATTCTTCACTATGATATGATATGATTACATTGATAGACGCACTCTTGGTACGGGCCGGTCGATCCCCGGCAGTGCATAGCTGTTCTTCCTTATGACTCCAGGTTGTTGCCTTATCCTTGTGTGCGCATGACTATTTGGTGTTGTTTCCTGATTTATGATTTAAGGCAGTATTGGGAAGAACAGAAAGTGGAAATTGTCATTTGCTTTCAGTACTTACCTGAAAATCTTGTGTTTACTTCATTGTGATATACTGCTTACATGTCTACTGTTTTCCTTATATTCTGCTTCATGTTAACTGTTGGACCTTAGTGAGTATCGAGTAGACCTCTCGTCACTACTTCTTCGAGATTAGACGGGATACTCACTGGGTACATATTCATTTATGTACTCATGCTGCACTTTTTTTTTCTGTACTTGTTTGTACATGTCCTGAGGCTGGTACGTCTGATTATGAGGCCGGTGCTAGATATTGATAGTGTGGTCATACTTCACGGTGAGCTGCTTTCCCGGCGACTTCCTAGCAGCACCCTGGAGTTTCTTTTGTTATATTCTCTATCTATTTCATTCAGACTGAGACCCTGTGTATATTATAGTCATTGTATATTCAGTAGTTGCCCGTGACACTCGTGACACTAGTTCCTGGCACACACGCAGTTTTGGATTTTGGGTTTGGGCAGTGTATCTATTTATGTTCTTCGGTTTGGCCATGTGCCTTCATATTTTATGAGGTTTATGCCGTATCATTCTAGCATTATTTTAATTGTTTAAAATTTATAATTTCTGACATGTTTAGATCAGACGGGCAAGGGGATATCATCTAGTGTTTTCTATATTGGCTTGCCTAACCCCGTTGTTGGGCGCCATCGCGACCCGAATTAGGATTTGGGTCGTGACATAAGGGCTCAAATTACCTTGAGGGGAAGGTATTAGGCACCCCTCGAGGTCCACAACGGTGGGTCCTGACCGAACTTAAATTAAGCAAATTAGTCTAAGGGGAAAGGAAACAATTTGGACAAATAAAATACACGATTTATTCAAAAATGAAAAGAAGGGGGGGTCCTAAGTTTTTTAGCCTAAAGGATCATCTCGTGCGATACTTTGTAACTCCCTCAAGTCGGGGTGTAACTCATAGTATTTAGCGAGAATGGAATATCATCTCTGCTACCTGATTACTATCTTTAAGTTGTTACTTAAGCGTTCTAATTGATTCTAGTTCGTTTTCTATGCGTGCACTACCCGTCCCTTACCTATGGCCCCGGAGGTATTAGGACCTCTATTTGGGATATCTGTAGACCAGGCCTAGGTTGCTCAAAAATGTAAAAGACTAGGCGACAAGCAAAACATATAGGACTTTCAAATAAAAAGCAGATATGGGCTCATATTGACCTCCACACATAAACAACAAATGAACAGAATTGATTGAGCAGGCTTTATTAATCTTAAAGTCATATAGGCAGGATATCTATGTGAAAAATAGGTGAGCAGTATTATATAGGAGAAATTTCATTAAGGCGAGTGTCAGGGCCTATTATTTTCCTACTGATTTTATTCAATATAATATCTAGGCGTTTTAGACAGTAATGAATCACAATTACGAATCCATAATTGTTATTAGATCCTATAGGCATATTGTCTAAGTGACTGACAGTGGCGGTTGTATTCAGAACCAATTAGTAGAATCCTATAGGCATATTGTCTATGAGCGTGATGATTGTTACCCTATAAGCAGGATATTTAAATGCACACTGATTCCTTGTATTTCCTTTAATCTGATAGGCATGCTTTCTAATTACTGAACTGACTTAAATCCTATAGGCATGATCTCTAGGTTTGAAATTTATTTTTATCCTATAGGCATGGTATCTATTACGCAGTTGATTAACCCTATAGACATGATATCTATTAAGCAATACATGGGCTTGTACATATTGCCAGAAAATAATTGAATCAAACATTGGGGTCCTATAAGCATGATTGCTAACACATGTTTGTTGGACCTATTGATAGATCCTATGGTAAAGATTTATAATGAAATTATAACATCAACCCTATAGGTAGGATCTCTAATACGCAAATATAGAATTCAGAATCAACATCACCAACAAAAGTCCTATAGACAGGATTTTTAAAAACAACGTAGAACTTATACAGTTTTCGACAAATGAGCAGAATTAACAGCATAGTTGAAACCCTATAGGCAGGATTTCTACCCTGTTAACAAAGGAAATAAGAAACCCGCCCCCCACCCCGATTTTACTAAATACCCCAGAATCTGTTTATTACAAAGTTATTACAGACCAGCTAATGACTAAATTACATAATAGTATTATGATACATTATAGGGAGCCTTTTATTATGCCCAAATAAACCAGGGAACTGGGCCTTCAAACCAGTCAACTTCGAGGCTCATTTCATAGGTACAGCATAGCCAAATACGAGTGATTCACCCATAGCACATATAGAGCCAGGTTTCCAGTGTGTCAAAGTTCCCAAGGGCCTCAGGAACCTAGGGCAACGCTCACACCAGAACAACATACTCTGAAAGGATTTAAAAGAGATTAGGAACTAGTTCCCAGTGTGTTAGAGTTCATAGGAGTCTCACATGGACCCTGAGCAGTGCTCACACTGGGGTGGTTGAAGATAAAACCTAAAGGACTAAGATTAGGAGTTTTAAAAAGAGTGACAACATACAAAGTAAGTAAGGACAGATTTAAAACAATGTTGATTTCAGAAGAAACAAAGTTTAGAACACAGAACTTGTAGGCAGATTGCATTCAGAAAACAAGCAAGGTTTGCAAAGTGCATAGTTTCAAACAGGTTAATTTAGAACAGACCTAATTACACTAAGTGTGTATGCTGACATTTAGGACAACATTATTTAATCACAGAAACAATCAGGCAAAACAGTCAGATTATCATATGAATTCAGAGGGATACCAGACATGTGAGCAAACAAATTGACAGGGCCCGTGACTTAAGCAACAATACAAATCTATAAAGTTAGGATAAATTAACTAATTTCATGTTGGTAGTATCCTAAGGATGCAAATTTCAGAACAGGTGCAGGGTTAACAAACAATGTGCATGGACAAGTTAAACATTAAGCTAGCTTTTAAGAGGATTCATATTATTCAAAATAACTAAACTTAAATTAACAGTATTAACTATAGGATTAAAAGAAAATCATAGAAGCATAAAGGCATAATCATGCTAAAAATAAAGTCCAAAACATGTTGTTCGAGTAACATAGATTGTGGAGACATGAAAAAACGAAATGGCAAGGGGTTAATGACTTACCATTAGGCAGAAAAGCAAGAAAGTACACCATAATAGATTAGTCCAGAATCAATTGGCCTTGGCTTTCAGCCGGCCAAGACCAGAAATAATGAGCACAGAATCAGAGTAAAAGCTAAGTTTTAGTGAGAGTATTTAGAGTTCGAGTCTGTCTTAAGGGAAAAGGGGAGAAGGGCTTAAATAGTGTTCAATTAGACAAATAAATTAGGGAAGAAATCAAACACACATAAAAGGGAAAGAAATTAATCACAAAATCAATTAAAGTCTAGTTTTAGGACAAATAATACAGAGTTCAGTTAATTAACAGGGCCTAATGGCATGTAATCAGGCGAGTAACACTCAGAATAAGGAAAATATCAATTAACAATCAGTCTCAAGGCAAATAAGGTAAAGAAATAATGGAAACATGGTAGATTGAATAGAAATAAGGAAAGTATTAGTCACATACGAGAAAGGAAAAAGTATCAGAAAATAAGTAAAAGTCTCAAACCCTAATTTTGGGTAAACCTTCACAAAATCGGCAGAAAATAAGGCAATGGATCACATAAATGAACGTAGACAGGAGATTGTTCAAAGAGAAAACCAGAATCGAACCAAATTTGGTTCAATTAAAGGTCTGAACCCCTAATTTTAAGTAAACCAAAAATCGATAAAAATTAAAGGCAAAGAATCATATAAAAAATGAACATAGACATGAGGTTATTCAAAAGAAACATAGAATCGAAAAAGATCTGGTTCAATTAAAGAAAATCTGAAACCCTAATTTGGGTAAGTAAAAAGGATTTAATGGAAATAGGCATATTCATGCGTAATAGAGTGAATATAGACAAAATAACACATAAACTTAAAGTCTTAACCAATTTTGGTTCATATCAGAAAGGATATGAAACCCTAACCTTAGGGTAGGTATGAATCAGTGGGAGATACGAAAATATTCGTACTTACAAAGGTCAAAATGATGAATACAAACGGAAATAATCAATAGGTTAAAGATTTGAACCAACTGTGGTTCGATCTTTACAGGATTCGCTTGCCATTTGAGGCAAGAAATTTAGGTAACACCAAAAATGGGTAGCCAGTAGGGAGGTAGGACTAATATGGTAAAGGAATCATAGATTGATTCCATTTTTGGGGTTAAACTGAGGGGGTTCGAGTGACGACGGGGTTTTGAGAGGAAGAAGATAAACGAGAGGGGGAGTGTATAGAGACGGCGGGGTGGGTGAAGTGAGGGTTAGGGTTTAGAAGGTAGGTTAATTATAAGGGTTGGGTGATGTGAATCGTTGATTTTGGGAGATCAACGGTCCTGATTCAAAGGTGATAGGTCGGATATTTTAAATGGGTACGGGACTGGGTTAATGGGTCTTGGACTGGGGTATTGGGCTTGGTATTTATGGCTGGGGTAATTGGGCAGTGTAGGTCCAAAATTGGGGTTTTAGGGGGCTATATTTTAAATACCCAATTTAACAAATAAATAATTTATAAAAAAAATAATTAATAAATAAAAAATATATCACTTGTACATGAAAAAATATTTTAAAATAATTACTTAACATTAAAAATATAAAAGGTCATTTTCTGTATAAAAATAAAATTGTAATTATGCATATATATGGGCTATTATTGCAAAATATGCAACTTTAGCCTAAGGATGCAAAACAAAATTATAATAAATACATCAAAAATATATAAAGCTTAATATGGGTATGAATGATGAAAATTAGATGATAAATCATCATAAAAATTATTTGTGATGCAATTAATAATTATTTATATAATAAAAATGCAGGAATAAATTGATTAAAGGCCTTTAAAAATTATAGAAAATTATGGAAAAATACTTGACGATGCTCGTGAACTATTTTGAAGGTATATATGTATATTAAAAATATATGAGGGAAAAATTGGGTATCAACAGCTGCCCCTCTTTACCCGGGAAGGATGGAAGAGTTGTCGGGTAAAGACATGATGACCAATTTTGACCAATAAGGTGTTTGAAATATATAGGCCGCACTCTGGTTTTCGAGCTGCCTAAATATCCCTGGTTTTACAGGAATCAGGTCGTGTGTAGTTCTGGATCCAACGGTGGAGTAAGTCGATGGAGTTGTTGCAAGAACAGGCAAGATGTCCCAAATAGGGTTAATTGGGGTTCGAAACGGTTATGGGTAAATGAGACTAGGTAACGGATGATGAACGGTTATGTTTTAAATGATTTGAAGGATGTGGATGGAAACCGGAGCGGGATTGCTCCTGTTAGGATAGCGGTTACTTTCCGGACCACCTGCAAATTTACAAAAAATGCATTGCGAGCATATATGTATAAATTATTGCGTGAACTTAGACATGATGCGAATTTCCTTCGGACCATGAAGACTGTCTTAGGACGATGAGGATGACGTCCTTAGACCATGATGTCCCGGGCTATGAATTGTATGGTAAGGGATTCGCAGGCCATGAAATGATGTTCTTGGGCCATGCAGATGGTGCCTCTGAACCATGATGCCTTTGAATAATGATGTGCAAGATTGAGAGATCCTCAGGCCATGGCATGATGTCTTCCGGCTATGATGATGATGCCTTCAGACTATGACGTCTTCGGAAAAGTTGGCTATATTTCAGCCCATGAGATGCGGAGACATGATGCTAAAGGTGATAACAAGACAGATCTTAGTCTTGCGTAAAGTTGAGGGCAGAGCTTAGCCCGATAGAATAATGCAAGGCTTAGGATAGAGCAAATATATGTATTTATGCAAGAGAGACAATGCTTAGTCTCGTGCAAGATTCGGGACAGTGCTTAGTCCCATGCTAGGAGAAGGTTGTGCTTTAGCCTTATGCAGGTAGGGAGACAGGGCTTAGCCTCATGCAAGGATTGAGACAGGGCTTAGTCCATGCAAAGAGAAGGCAGTGCTTAGCCTTATGCAAATAGGGAGACGGGGCTTAGCCTCATGCGAGGATTGAGACAGATCTTAGTCTCATGCAAAGAGAAGGCAGTGCTTAGCCTTATGCAAATAGGGAGGCAGGGTTTAGCCTCATGCAAGGATTAAGACAGAGCTTAGTCTCATGCAAAGAGAAGGCAGTGCTTATCCTTATGCAAATAGGCAGGGCTTAACCTCATGCAAGGATTGAGACAGGGCTCATTCTCGTGCAAAGAGAAGGCAGTGCTTAGCCTTATGCAAATATGAAGGCAAGGATTAGCCTCATGCAAGGATTGAGACAGGGCTTAGTCTCATGCAAAGAGAAGGTAGTTCTTAGCCTTATGCAAATAGGAAGGCAGGTCTTAGCCTCATGCAAGGATTGAGACAGGGCTTAGTCTCATGCAAAGAGAAGGCAGTTCTTAGCCTTATGCAAATAGGAAGGCAGGTCTTAGCCTCATGCAAGGATTGAGACAGGGCTTAGTCTCATGCAAAGAGAAGGCAATGCTTAGCCTTATGAAAATAGGGAGGCAGGGCTTAGCCCTCATGCAAGGATTTAGACAAGGCTTAGTCTCGTGCAATGAGAAGGCAGTGCTTAGCCTTATGCAAATAGGGAGGCAGGGCTTAGCCTCATGCAAGGATTGAGATAGGGCTTAGTCTCATGTAAAGAGAATGCAGTGCTTAGCCTTATGCAAATAGGGAGGTAGGGCTTAGCCTCATGCAAGGATTGAGATAGGGCTTAGTCTCATGCAAAGAGAAGGCAATGCTTAGCCTTATGCAAATTTAAGAGTAAAAGTGAAGTATTCTTAGCTAGCAACGTGTTTTGTGTATAGAAGTTGTGTTGTTGAGACGATGCCTATGATGATGACCTTTTCCTGCATCCAAAGAAAATTCATGAGTTTTGTGGGGGAGGTTGGTTCGTGTCTTTGTCTGCTTGATCTGCTCCACTCCACCTGAGGATCCTGTTCAAGTCATCATGGGTAGCATTTGGCTAAAAAGTAAAGTTCTTTTTAAAAGCATGCGTGTATAGTTTTCAAAAACATGGTAATATGCAATTTAGAAACCAGCTAGATGAACCAGTAACTGTGACATTATTAGAGACATTGTGACTCCCTTTGACATAGAATTTTGAGGGTCCTCCTCAAAATTCTGCCCCAGTTGACTAAGTGACCTTCTGGATATTTTGTATGTTGTTGTTGGCTGAACTTGCTTCAGAATTTTGAGGGTCTCCTCAAAATTCTGTCCTAGTTTTTGATTGTGGGAAAAAAGGAAATTTTATTGAATTCTGACCGAACCCACAGGGTTGCCTACGTATCCCCTCTTAAACAGGAATCAGGTCAAGTGTAGTTCAATTACATCATATAAAGAAACATAAATAGTTTACACGTAGTATCTTTTGACTGCATCTGAATTAATAGGCTTTGGACATATCTCTTCATCCATTTCTGCGAGTACGAGCGCTCCTCCTGTTAGTAACTTGTGAACCACGTAAGGGCCTTGACAGTTGGGTGAGAAATTCCCTTTTTCTTCATCCTGGTGTGGAAAGATCCGTTTCAACACCAGTTGCCCTAGTATGAACTATCTTGGTTTGACCCTTTTGATGAAAGCTATGGACATTCTATTCTGATAAACCTGACCATGACACACGGCATTCATCCTTTTTCCGTCTATGAGGGATAATTTCTCATAGCGGCTCCTTATTCATTCTGCGTCACTAAGTTCTGCTTCTTGTATGATCCTCAGAGAAGGGATTTCTACTTTGGCAAGAATGACAGCTTCGGTACCATAAACCAGCAGATAGGGAGTTGCTCCGGTCGATGTGCAGACTGTGGTACGGTATCCCAGTAAGGAAAATGGTAACTTCTCGTGCCATTGCTTGTGGTTCTCTATAATTTTTCGTAGTATCTTCTTGATGTTCTTATTGGCAACCTCCACGGCTCCGTTCATTTGAGGCATGTATGTTGTGGAATTCATGTGCTTGATTTTGAATGTTTCACACATGGATTTCATCAAATCAATGTTAGGATTGGCGGCATTGTCAGTGATGATGGACTCTGGAACCCTAAATCGACAAACAATACGATCTCTGACAAAATCTGCGATGACTTTCTTGGTCATAACTTTGTAGGATGCAGCTTCAACCCATTTAGTGAAGTAATCGATGGACACTAAAATGAACTTGTGCCTGTTCGAAGCAGTGGGTTCGATTGGACCAATGACATCCATTACCTAGGCAGCAAAAGGCCAAGGCGTGCTTGTTGCATTGAGTTCGTTTGGCGGCACCTGTATCATATCTGCATGTGTCTGGCATTGATGGCATTTCTGGACATACCGGATGCAATCTATTTCCATAGTCATCCAAAAGTATCCGGCCCTGAGTATTTTCTTGGCTAGGACAAAATCGTTCATATATGGGTCGCAAGTTCCGGCATGTATTTCCTCGTGCAATTTGGAAGCCTCTTTGGCGTCAACACACCTTAAAAGACCTAGATCAGGAGTTCTTCTATATAGAATTCCTCTGCTTTGGAAGTAGTGATTGGGCATCCTCCGAAGTGTGCGTTTCTGAGTATGGTTTGCATGCTCCGGGTATTCTCCTTTTGACAAATGTTCTTTAATGTCGTGGAACTAGGGATTTCCATCTGTTTCTTCTTCAGCATGAGCACAATATGCTGACTGATTATGGATTCTCATCAGAATGGGATCGATGAAATTCTTGTCTGGATGTTGTATCATTGAAGACAAGGTGGCCGATGCGTCTGCAAATTCATTCTGAATTCTAGGGACATGCCAGAATTCTATCTTTGTGAACCTCTTCTTCATCTGTTGTACATGATGTAGATATGGTAGTATTTTGGTATTCTTGGTAGCCAACTTTCCTTGTACCTGATGTACCAGTAGGTCTGAATCACCGATCACCAGCAGTTCATGAATATTCATGTCAACAGCAAGGTTGAGCCCTAATATGCAGGCTTCATATTCAACCATATTGTTGCTGCAGGGGAACTTGAGTTTTGCAGACACCGGATAATGCTTACCGGTTTCAGATACCAAGAGGTCTCTGATACCGACTCCTTTGAAATTTGCAGCTCCGTCAAAAAACATTCTCCAACCGTTGTAGGCGTCAACAATGTCTTCTCCTACGAATGATACATCTTTGTCAGGAAAATACGTTTTTAGGGGTTCGTATTCTCCTTCTATAGGATTTTTGGCAAGATAATATGCCAATGCTTGTCCTTTGTCCGCCTTCTAAGTTACAGAGATGATGTCAAATTCACTCAGCAATATTTTCCACTTGGAAAGCTTCCCAGTAGGCATAGGTTTCTGAAAGATGTACTTCAGGGGATCCATCCTCGATATGAGGTATGTGGTGTAGGCACAGAAGTAGTGCCTCAATTTCTGAGTTGTCCAGGTTTGAGCGCAGCAAGTACGTTCCAACAGAGAATATTGTGCTTCATATGGTGTGAACTTCTTACTCAAGTAATATATGGCTTGCTCCTTTCTTCCCGTCTCGTCATGCTGTCCCAAAACACAACTGAAAGCCCCATCTAACACTGCAAGGTAGAGTAGTAGTGGTCTAACAGGTTCTGGAGGGACTAAGATTGGTGGTGTGGACAGGTATTCCTTGATTTTGTCAAAATCCTTTTGAAAATCCTCGGTCCAACTGGTTGCGGCATCCTTCTTCAACATTTTGAAAATCGATTCACATATCACTGTGGACTGTGCTATGAAACGGCTGATGTAATTGAGGCGTCCCAAGAAACTCATCACATCCTTCTTGTTCTTTGGTGGTGGTAGTTCCTGGATAGCTTTAACCTTTGACGGGTCCAACTCTATTCCTCGGCGGCTGACGATGAATCCCAATAATTTTCTGGCAGGAACCCCGAATGCACATTTTGCGAGATTTAGCTTTAGATTGTACTTCCCCAGCCGGTCAAAGAACTTCCTCAAATCTATTATGTGATATGTGGCCTTCTTGGATTTGATGATGACGTCATCAACATACACCTCTATTTCCTTATGTATCATATCATGGAAGATAGTTGTCATGGCCCTCATGTAGGTGGCCCCAACATTCTTTAGACCGAGTGGCATCATTTTGTAGCAATACACCCCCATGGTGTACGAAAGTTGTTTTCTCTGCGTCGTCTTCGTCCATCAAAATCTGATGATAACCAGCGAAGAAATCTACAAAGATTTGGAGTTCATGCTTGGCGCAGTTGTCGATCAAAATGTGTATATTTGGTAGTGGGAAATCATCCTTAGGACTTGCTCTTTTTAGATCCCGATAGTCGACACACACCCTGACTTTCTCATCTTTCTTTGGAACCGGTACAATGTTGGCTAACAGGTTGGGTACTCAACTACCCTGAGGACCTTGGCTTTGATCCGATTGGTGACTTCCTCATTGATCTTCAGGCTCATGTCCGATTTGAACTTTCTGAGTTTCTGCTTCACTGGAGGACATATTGGGTTTATAGGTAACTTATGAGCTAATATGGATGTACTCAACCCTGTCATATCGTCGTATGACCATGCAAAGATATCCGCATATTCTTTCAGGAAACGAGTGTATTCTTCCTTATCGATGGTGACAAGTGGATGCTTATGCGGGTTTCTTTGATGGTTTCAGAATCTCCCAAATTGACTATCTCAGTTTTGTCCAGGTTGGACTTAGGCTTGTTCTCGAAATTCTCAACTTCTCTGACAATTTCCTCAGGTATCACATCTTCTTCTTCTATTTCTTCTGAGTCACTGTCCTTGTGTTGCGTTGTTTCATTACGTGTCACCGTCGTTGGTTCATCAAGATAAGAAATAGTAATGCGTTAGAGAGAAAGATATGAAAGAAAAATAGTAATAATAAAACATCAAGCCATTGATACATATTAAAATGTCAAACAAAGCGATTTTCCATAACTCAAACAATGCTTTTCAAAATGAAATACTGAAAATATTGTTTAAAAAAAAATCAAGAAGAATTGTTTTCAAAAATAAATGATGCTAGCAGCCATGCTACCCCGGAACTCGTCAGGTCCTTGATGATGTAGCGGTCCAGTTTCTGAGAAATGCTCCATTCTCCACTGTCTGGATGATAAGGTCTTCTTTCTCCTCCTCCTCAACTATCACACTGCAATCCATATCTTCATCTTCTAAGAACAAATTCCTCAGCGCGGCCAAAGCTTCTTCTTCTTTAGATCCCCATATTGTATCCTCCTGATGAAAGGATTGGCTAAAATGTGACACTGGTTTCTCAATTGGGTAATATGGACCACGCCATGGCGGCGACCAATCATTATACTCCTGCCAGGTATACGGATATCCAAGCCCAAAAGTTGTACCATGACGTTTCAGTTGTATTGGCTTAGCGATACCTTGGAGATTCTTACGAAGCCCCTTACCAGGTTCATACGCTGCCCATGCCAACATGGTATCTCTATTTTGCTACTCCACCATTTATCCTTATCGATCGCGCTAACACGCTCGATGCGACGGTAAGTTTCTCCAACTAACTTCCTTCTGTTCTCCATTACCAGAACAGTCTGATTGGTGTAAAGGGGATTGCTTCCATCTCCATGGCTGATCACTTCTTGACGGTTCCATTCAAACTTCACAGCCTGGTGCAAAGTGGATGCAACAGCTCCAGCAGCATGTATCCAATGTCCTCCTAACAGCAGATTGTAGGAGGCGGATATATCTAGCACCTGGAATTCGACATTGAACCAAGTGGGACCCATCTGCAAACATAAGTTGGTTTCTCCAATTGTGGCTCTTTGTGACCCGTCGAACGCCTTCACAATCATAGATCATGCTCGTCTTTCATGCAAGCCCTTGCCCAACCTTTTCAGAGTTGTCAGCGGACAGATGTTGAGGCTTGACCCTCCGTCTATCAAAACCCTGGCGATGAACTTATCCTCACATTGCACTGTGATGTGCAGTGCCCTGTTATGGCTCAATCCTTCAGTTAGTAGCTCGTCTTCGTGAAAGGTGATCTTATGGCTCTCCGAGACTTGCCCCACCATGTTCTCCATTTCTCCGCTAGTAATATTGTTGGGTACATATGTGCTTCATTCAACACCTTTATCAGAGCATTCCTATGTGCCTCAGAATTTTGTAGTAATTACAGGATGGATATATGGGCGGGAGTCTTGTTCAGATGATCAACAACAGAGTACTCTCTTGCCTGTACTTTAATCCAGAGATCATCTGGACCAGTTTCGATGATGGGTTGTTTGGTGGCAGCTTCCTTACTTGTCCCTCCCAAATTTTTAGGTGTGTAGATTCTTCTCGTTCTAGTCATTCCTTATGCCGCACCGGACTCTTCCATCTTTACTTTCCCTTTTCTCCTAGCTTCGGCAACGTAATCCCAAGGTACGGCGTTGGATTTGAAAGGCGGTGTGGATGCCACTGACACTGAAGGGAGGGTTACTTCTACTTCAAATGAAGCAGGTGTTGGTGCAGGTGTTGTCACTTCGATTTCGAACGGAGTTGATGCGGCTACCTCAAATTCGACTGGTGGTTGTATCTGTACCACAATAGGAGTGAGTGTGACTGTAGGTTTCTTAGGATCATCACCTTCTCGAATAAGCCCAATTGACCCTTCAAGATCCCATTCTTCATCAGTTTCTATCACATTTACTCCCTCACCCATATGGTCCGGGAGAGGGTTGGTGCGGACATTGGGTGCGGCTTCCTTTTCTTGTATGACCTTGGTATCAATCAATGTTTGAATCTTTTCTTTTAGAGTGCGGCACTCATCAATAGTATGTCCCTTCATGCCGGAATGGAATGCACATGTTGTCACGCCCCAACCTCGAGGAGCGTGACCGGCGCTCAACCGAGTGAACCCGGTCGAACAAGCCTTTCAAGCGTATCCTACCCGACTCACGTATATTCAAACAAAGTAACACCTCATCGTTTATTAACCCGGGAAGAATTTAAATTACATAAACATTCATGCATTGCTAGTTCAGTTTTCCTTTTCATCCATTATGCAATAATCAAACTTCCAACAATACATTTCAAACTACGATTAGAGGAATAAGATTTCAACAACAACTAGTCTTTACAACATCCCCGATACCCATACATGACCTACACAAACGTCTACGAAGCCTCTATAGATACAAAAGACAAATACGACTGTGTCGGTGACAAGGCCCCGGCTATTCCTCAAAAATTAGTGACTTTTACAAAAGAAGTACAACATATACCACGCATGACCCCGGGAGAAAACGGGTCTCACCAAGACTGCTATGAAGAGGGAGAATGAGGGCACCACTATCGGCGATCAGCATTATCTGCAATAGAACCACCTACATCAATTCAAAGATGTAGCGCCCCCGGCAAAAGGGACGTTAGTACCATTGAATAGTACTAGTATGTATAACCAACTCCACTCTAATACAGAATAAACAATTAAGACAAGTAGGAAAGCAGTCATGGAAATCACATGGCATCTTCACAAAATTAGAGAATCACAAGTAAGGGTCATATAGTTTCTTATATTGTCTTTCCATTCTTTTTATTTATAGTCCCTTAGTGCCAAGTGCCACAATTTATAATGCCACTGTGTCCTTTTTACACGGAGCCCGGTCTCGGCCCGACCGGCTAAGCCATCCTAAGTGAGACATCACCAACATCATAATTCTTATCCATATTTCCGATGTAAATGCCACCATGTGTACAGCATGGAGTCCGATCTCGGCCCCATCGGCTAAGCCATCTCACTTTGGGACATAACCATTTTATCCATTTACTCAATTCACATTCCCTTCCATTAATTGTTCAGTTCACATTTCTTTCTCATCATTTATCACACAATCGTTGGCACTTGGACACATCTCACAATTTGAGTCAAATTCCCTCTTTATCCGTTCAATAGCATAATCCTTCACATTAACGAGAATCAACATATAATAAATCTGTACAGATAATAAAAGGAGCGTGACAATCATAATTCACATATTCAAATGGCATAGTGACATGGTGAACAACTTAGAACAATTTGGGAACGGGAATTTTCCAACTTAACACATTGAGACAATCAGTTCTCATAGAAGCCAGCAAGGGACTCATACCAGATATTTGAGCACCAATGAGTTCATTCTATGAAAATTAGAGTTAGCCATACATACCTCGACTGGGTCTTGTCCATAACTCTTATGACAAATTTCTGGAATCCTTTAGCTCTTTCAATCTATGTGACAAAATAACATAATTAAATCATAATTAGGAAGTTGATCATCATCCCAGCCCATTTGGGTATTACACCTAGAATCAAGAGTTTGTTAAGGTCCCATTCCCCATTTTTTCACATTTTTGTTTTTACTTTCCTTTACCTAGTTTCGAATCTCATGCATGCAAGGTCTCTATCCCCATTCCTATGAACTAACCTATCCATGGCACATTTTAGCTATAACCTGGAAATCAAGGTTGGGGTGTTATAAATTTACCTCTTAAAGTGTAAGAATTGGTACTCTAGTTGATTAATCCCACGTCTTGGGTGGTGATTGAAGATTAATTTGATGAATAGGGAACCTTCTCCATAGAACTCTTCCTTATCTCACTCTAATATATCAGACAAATGGCTAAAAATGATGGGGAATATGTGTTATATTGATCTGGGTCGGGTTTAAAAATTAGAAAATGAGGTGCCCTGACTCAATTATGCGGTCGCATAATGCGCCGCAAAACTCCCCTCGCAAAAACCCAAGGCAGATATGCGATTCATTATGCGGTCCGCATATTGAATATGCGATCGCATTTTGGGCCACATAATTGCCTCTATTTTGGCTAGCCTTCTGATCCATTATGCGACCATTATGAGGTCCGCAGAGTAGTTATGCGACCGCATAATGGGCTGCAGCAACTCACTCTTTTGCGAACATTTTCTTCTATGTCTGAAGGGTATTACCTAATCCAAAAGGTCCGAACCGCGGTTCGCAAGCTCGCCGCAAAGAGTTTTCTACCATTAACACATAACTCTAATCGGGACATCACGATGAACCGATTTTCTAGGAAAAGTTTTTTACGGGGCCTTAAATCCTCCCCCACTTAAGATCATCCGTCCTCGAATGAGGATGAAGGTTCACTTAGGTTCAATCATACCATATGCCAACAACCTCAAATTTACCTAACTCTCAAATTTTCTGAAAATTTTGCCAAAGTTTCCTTTATAATTAAGCCTATCTACCTGCTAGAGAGCCCCCGAAACACATTTGAACAACTTTCATATGATTAGACAACAAACTGGACACAAAGTGACACAAACCGAGGCTTTATAAAAGGACAAATAACTAGGGAAGGAGTGTCTCTACACTAGCTGAACAAGTAATCCAAATATTTAGAGAAAAAAATTTCATAGAACTATTACCAGGCTATTCAAACAAATGAGGGTATTTCTTTTTCATTTCATCCTCAGTTCCCAAGTAGCTTCTTCGACTTGTTGGTTTCGCCATAATACTTCTACAGATGCAATTTCTTTGTTTCTCAACTTTCGGATCTGTCTATCAAGAATAGAAACTAGAACTTCTTCATATGACAATTCTTCGTTGACCTCAACGGTCCCAACCGGCACGATGGCAGATGGGTCTCCAACTACCTTCTTCAACATGGACACATGAAACATCGGGTGTACCATCGACATTTCAGGGAGCAGCTCAAGCTTGTACGCCACCTGTCCTATCCTTTGAATGATTTAATATAGCCCGGCATACCTTGGACTCAATTTCCCTTTCTTTCCGAACCGCATGACCCCCTTCATGGGAGATACCTTCAAGAACATCCAATCTCTCTCCTTGAACTCCAAGTCCCTACGACGAACATGCGAATAGGATTTCTGGCGACTCTGAGTAGTTTTCAACCGTTCCTTTATGATTTTACCTTCTCCATAGCCTGATGCACGAGGTCGGGTCCTATTAGTTCAGCTTCTCGAACCATC
Organism: Nicotiana undulata; assembly: GCA_005239495.1. NCBI lineage: Eukaryota > Viridiplantae > Streptophyta > Magnoliopsida > Solanales > Solanaceae > Nicotiana > Nicotiana undulata. The sequence goes on along the minus strand of MDKH01125184.1, from coordinate 95,554 downwards.
CGATCGGTGACCTGCATCTCCTACCATATAAGGCCTCAAAAGGCGCCATCTGAATACTGGCATGGAAGCTGTTATTATAAGCAAATTCTATAAGTGGAAAATTATCATCCCAGCTACCCCTGAAGTCATCAAGTGTCTGAATAGTCCGCTCTACTTGCTTGTCAGCCTGTGGGTGGAAAGTCGTGCTGAGATTTACTTGCATACCCAAACCCTGTTGAAACTTCTTCTAGAAATTAGTCGTGAACTGGGACCCTCGATCGGAGATAATGGAGACTGGAGTGCCATGAAGCCTGACTATTTCCTTAATATACAATTGTGCATATTGCTCCGCAGTGTTGGTGGATTTAACTGGTAAGAAGTGTGTTGATTTCGTGAGGCGATCCACGATTACCCAAATTGAGTCAAACTTGTGCGGAGTACGTGGTAACCCTACCACAAAGTCCATATTGATCATTTCCCATTTCCACATTGGAATTTCTCTAAGTTGTGCCAACCCACCGGGCCTTTGATGCTCTGCCTTCACTTGCTGACAGTTTGGACATTTTGCCACAAAGTCCGCCACACCCCTCTTCATGTCATTCCACCAATAAACATCTTTGAGGTCATGATACATTTTCGTAGAACTTGGGTGCACGAAATATCTAGAAGTGTGATCTTCTGCCATAATCTTTTCTCGAAGACCATCCAATTCTGGAACACACAGCCGCCCCTGGCACCATAAGGTGCCGTCATCCATGCTAAGAGAAAAAGTTGTCGTCTTATGTTTATGAATCCCTTCCTTCAGCTGCGCTAACATTGGATCATTGTATTGCTTCTCCTTGACCTCCACCACAAGCGATGATTCCGTCATATTCCGCACAATCACTCCCCCTTCATTAGAGTCTGCTAGACGAACCCCCAAATTGGCCAACTGGTGAACTTCTTGAGCCAAGGGTCTTTGACCTGCTTCCAAGTGATCCAAACTACCCATATATTTTCGACTAAGAGCATCTGCCACCACATTATCTTTCCCCGGATGATACAAGATGTCAATGTCATAATCCTTGAGCAACTCAAGCCATCTTCTCTGCCTTAGGTTTAATTCCTTCTATTTGAAAATATATTGAAGACTCTTGTGGTCTGTGAATACATCCACATGGACCCCATACAGATAATGTCACCAGATCTTTAGTGCAAAAACAACTGCCGCAAGCTCCAAGTCGTGAGTTGGATAATTGTTTCTGTGATTCTTAAGTTGTCTTAAAGCATATGCTATAACCTTACCATGCTGCATTAATACACACCCAAGGAAAACCCTAGAATCATCACAAGACACCACAAACCCCTCTGTACCCTCTGGTAGGGTCAACACCGACGCCGAGGTTAATCTTGATTTTAATTCCTGGAAACTCTTTTCACAAGCCTCGGACCACTGGAATTTGACCGCTTTCTGAGTCAGTGTAGTCAAGGGAGAGGCCAGAGTGGAGAACCCCTCTAGGAACCTCCTATAATACCTGGCCAAACCCAAGAAGCTGTGAATCTTAGTTGGAGTGGTAGGTCTAGGCCAATCCTTCACCGTTGTGATCTTCTGAGGGTCAACCTTAATCCCTTCCCTGGAGATGACATGACCCAGAAATGTAACAGATTCAAGCCAAAATTCACATTTCGAGAACTTTGCATACAATTGATGTTGATGAAGAGTATGCAAACTTCCCTGAGGTGGTTGGTGTGATCCTCTTGACTTCGTGAATAAACAAGGATGTCATCAATGAATACTATCACAAAGGAATCAATAAACGGCTTGAAGACTCGATTCATAAGGTCCATGAAAGTTGTCGGGGCATTTGTTAACCCGAAAAACATTACCATAAATTCAAAGTGCCCATATCGAGTTTTCTACCATTAACACATAACTCTAATCAGGACATCACGATGAACCGGTTTTCTAGGAAAAACTTTACGGGGCCTTACACATGTCTTGTTTGGGTTGACCCATTGGGAGGAGTTTTCCATAGCCACAACGGGAATAGGGGTGACATATCCGGCAGCCTTTAATCTTACATATAACTGGCCGATGGGTTCAGCAATAGGGGTGTATTGTCTGGGTGGTCTGCGATCGAAATTGGGCCTGGGTTTTTTATAATTTGGATGAGTTGGAGGTGAATGATAATAGGCTGGTTGAGTGTTATAAGACTGGTATGTGGTGGTGGATTGAGGATATCTAGGAGGTGAAGGTTGGTATGTGGGTGGATATTTTGGGCCCTGGGATACCATCACTGCCCCTATTTCTTTCTTCTTTGATATGCCTCCCGATTGTAATGCTTTGTTTGTGTCCTGCAACGCTTTAAAATTTGTTACCATTCCACTCTTAATACCTTCTTCAATCAATTCTCCAAGCTTGATGATGTCTGAGAACTTGTGATTCTCAATGACCATTAACCTCTCGTAATATTGTGGATCCTGAGTTGTGCAAAGAATTTGTTCATCTGCTCTTTTTCTAATGCCATCATAATATTTGCTGCTTCTAACCTCCATCGAGTAGCATACTCGCAGAAAGTTTTTGTTGGCTTCTTCTTGAGGTTTTGTAGTAGAAGACATCCAGTGCAGTTTTTTTGTTGAACCTGAATCTATCCATGAAGTCTGATGCCATACTTACCCAATTAACCCATTTCTTGGGATCCTGAGTTATGTAACAAGATAAGGCATCTCCAGTGAGGCTTCTTATGAACAGCTTCATGCGAATCCTTTCGTCCCTTCCAACCCCTACGAGCTTGTCACAATATGTTCTCAAATGTACCTTTGGGTCGCATGTTCCGTCAAACATCTCGAACTTAGGAGGTTTGTAACCCTCCAGTAATTCCACGTCTGGCTGAATGCACAAGTCCTCATAATTTATTCCTTCAATTCATTTGCCTCCTTCAACACCCTGAACTCAGTTTGTGAGCTTCTTGAGCTCCTTTGTCATATTCTTAATGAGAAGGTCCTTCTCGGCGGATTCTGGTGTATATGAGATTGGTTTAGTGGAGTGGGGTAGGGTTTCCACATATATGGGATAGTTTTGATAAATGTCGGGGGTTTGAGTGTAGTGGTGATCATTGGTTGAATTTTGAGGATCGAGGATAGGATATGGGGTATTCTGAGGAGTGTGATAAGTGGTTTGCGTATATTGACTAGGGAGATGCAGGTGTTGAGGGGGTGTTGGTATGGGTAAAGGATTAGGATTTTGAGTAGGTGTTGCATGTTGGTGGGGTGCGGGAGGATTTTGCGAGCGTTGGTTTGGTGTTTTGAAGAGGTACTGGGTTTTGGGTGTTTGGTTGGTTCATATCTGGGACGTTTAGGGTGAGGGAGAGGTTTGCCAAGTTGTGGACCTGCTCAAGATCACCTTGCAATTCAAGTATTTTTTGTTCCAACCATATGACTAAATCATTTGGTGCAGGAGTACTCCGACCATCGGAAGTTTCCACATTCTCAGCATGTGTAGCGTTGTCTTTTCTGACGCCACTCATATCTTCCATCTTATCTTTTCCCTTGCTTTTAGAATTACTTAGAGGAGGAGGTGGTGGAGGGCCTCTGGATCTGGTGTTATATGCTGATGATGCCAGTATGTGTGAACCAACCCTGGGATGGGAATAATCAAAAAGCAAGAAAAACAAAAAGGTAACCAAGTCAGTAAGAATTCTGGAAAAGTATTTGCGGTATTTAAACACACATTGCGGAAATGTAAATTCGCGTCCTAATTTGGGAGCCTCATTGTACCCGAGGTAGGCCTAGCGACAAGTAGATTTGGAGAAATTTAATGCCAATAATTGCCTCATTTCATTAACATAATAAATAAGACGAATCTAAAACAACACTAAATAAATAAATCACTAATGGAGTTTGCCTTATTACATTCTAAAAGTGATTCTAAAACAAATAAATATAATCTACTTAGTCCCAGAGGGACCTTCTCTAGGATTGACTCTCTTGGCTCCATTGATCACATTCCCTAGGTAGCGCATGTCCAGCAGCAGGTATGCCCCCACTAGATGTCCTCCCTCGTTACCCTCTTGTTGGATCAAGAAGCTGAATGGTTTTGAAGATTGACAAATGAACTCAGAGTTGAACCAGGTCCATCTTTGGAGACATAGACACGCAGAGTAGGTGGCATGTGAGGTGATCACACACAGGAGATAAACATTATCAGTGATCTGAAGGGATATCTCCTGATCGAAAAGTTTGCAAATTGATAAGAGATGGACTTCTTATTCAGTAAGGACAGAATCAAGATAGAAGAGGATCTGGGGAGTTGAGATCAACTAGAACTCTTCCACCAAGGAAGAGTTGCATCAGAACTCTAGTATATCTGCTCGACTACTGATCCTATATATTGTCAAGTGTTCTTATTGAACAGGTGCGCACAAACACAGAAGTGAAACAAGAATTGAGAGCAAAATTACCAAAGCAATTTTGCAAGCAGTTTGAGTGAGAATTCCTGTGCGACTCAAAAGCTACTTTAACCAGCTAGAAGAACAAGCTCCATCTGTTGTCTTTTAGTCTAGTTTATTTGTAGTAGGTGATTACAAAGTGTATCTTTCAGCTTTGTCTAAGAAGCAATTGTAATAGGTACTGCGTATTCAAGTTAGAGTTAACTTGAAGCTTGTCGCAAGTAGCTAGAGGCTAGTTTGCCACAAGGGGATTAGAGTTAGTCCTTAGGTTTACAAAAGAGTTTATTTTGTAAATGTTGTTTGGCTCATTAACTTAGTGAAGAGTTTGGGAACATTCTACTGGGAAGTAGGTCGTGGTTTTTTCACCTTTTGAGCCAGGTGTTTTCCACGTAAAATTGTTGTGTTCTTTTATTTCTGCGATTATTATTCCGCAAACTGTAGGAGTTGGAACACATAGAAGAACCTGGTCCTTCTATAACTATTGCACGTGAAAATAGGACACCACACAAATCACCCTCCCCCTCTTGTGTGGTATTGACGTTTAGAACATCAATTGGTATCAGAGCGGGTTATCCTTGAAGAGGCTAACACCTTAGGAAAAGATCAAAATGAGTGCACCACCTGGGAACTGGAAAGGACAATCAACTGCTAGGCCACCACTCTTCAACAGTCTATACTACTCCTGGCGGAAGAATAGTATAAAGGATCACTTAATTGGGGAAGACTATGAACTATGGGACATAGTCACTGATGGTCCTTTGGCTACCATGAAAAAGACTGCTGAAAGAGTAGACGTGCCAAAGACAAGAGCTGATTACAGTGCTGAAGACTTACGAAAATGGGAGAAAATTGCTAAGGCCAATAAGTGGCTAGTGTGTGGACTTGGTCCAGACGAATATAGTAGAATTCAAAGCTGCACCACTGTCAAAGAAATTTGGGATACACTACAAGTGGTTCATGAAGGAACACCTCAAGTGAAAAGGTCAAGAGGAATTCTACTATATTCTCAATATGAGAATTTCACTATGAAGGAAGGAGAGACCATCCAAGAGATGTATACGAGGTTCACTACACTGACCAATGAACTCAAGTCTCTTGGAAGGGTGATTCTTGAAGAAGACAGGGTTGAGAAAATTTTGACAAGGGTTTTGCCCATGTCTTGGGACAGCAAGATCACTGCTATTCAGGAATCCAAGAACATGGCAACCCTCAGGTTGGATGAGCTAATTGGAAATCTCACTGCTTACGAACTTAGAAGGCAGACAATGAAGATAGATGCTCCCAAGAAGGAAAGAAGTCTGGCATTGAGAATCACCGAGGGAGCAGATCTGGAGGAAGATAAGCTAGCCATGATTACCAAGGAATTCAGAAACTACCTCATTAGAAGAAAGGGAATCTCAAGAGGTGGAAGCTACAACAAGGCAAAGGCTCCCGAAAAGCCCACTAACGAGGGATGCTACAAGTGTGGAAAAACTTACCATCACATCAAGAACTGTCCTCAGTGGGAAGTGGAATGGAAAAGGGAAAGATCTGAATGAAGGAACCGGAAGAAGGAAATGGTTCATTCCAAGAAAAACACAACGAAAGCTATGGTTGCTGCTTGGGGAGAAAGCTCAGACGAAGAATCAGAAGATGAAGAGGGAGATGAACAAGCGCTTATGGCAATTGGTGAATCTGATGAGGAATCATGTGAAGAACCAGAGGTAAGTATATCCCATCTCAAAAACAATATTAAGTTCCTATCTAAAGAAAAACTCTCAGAATTACTACTTGACTTCATGGACGATTCAGAAGAAATAAATAAAGAAAAGGAACAGTTGTCTAAGGAGTGTGTAATGTTAAAGGCAAAGTGTAAGAACCTGAATCTCAGAGTAAGTGAATCTGTAAATGAAAACACTGCCTTGAAGAACCAGGTTCATCCACTTGAAACTAAGGTCCTAGAGTTAAAATCTGAAACTAGGAACTAGCAAGAAGACAGTTGACAACTCTCAACTCATGTTAGAAGAAAATGTAGGTAAACTAAAAGATAAGTTGTACAATAAAGATGAACAGATAAGAGTACTAAAATAGGAACTTGGAAAGGTCAAACATGAATTAGATCGAACTTGCAAATGGAATAAATCTTCTGATGCCTTGACATGGCTTCAAGAAAATCACAGTAGCAACAAAAGAGGACTTGGCTTTGGGAGTCAACTGCCCAAATGGGATCCCAAAAGTAAGTACCTCACTCTTTCTGAGAACAAAATATGCACCCACTATGGTAGGACTGGTCACTTCAAGATTGAATGCAATGCAAAAGAGCAGGACAGTCGAAAGAATGAAAGTTTTGTTCGAAAGAAAAATTGGTTGCCAAATTGGGCCAGAAAAAGCTTAATTCATCCTTTCTCTCATAGAAAAGGACCCAAACTAGTTTGGGGCCAAGACTAACCCATGATTTTCTTTTGTACGCTCAAGTGAGAGGAAGCAGTCAAATATGGTACTTGGATAGTGGCTACTCAAAACACATGACAGGGAACAAGGAACAGTTCCTTTCACTTGAAAACCTCAAAGGAGGAAATGTCTCCTTTGGAAATGGGAAGAAAAGTGAAATTATTGGGGTTGGAAAGGTAGGTAAGGATGACACACGTTCCATTGAGAATGTGTACTTAATAGATGGCTTGAAATATAGCCTGATCAGTGTGTCACAACTGTGTGACAGAGGTAACCTAGTTGCATTCACTTCTACTAAATGCTTTGTGATTAATCTTATCACTGAAAAGATTGTTTTGCAGGGAAAAAGAATGAATAATATCTATGTAATAGACATGTCCACGCTGTCAGAAAATGAACTAACTTGTTTAAGTGTGCTGGACAGCGATCCCCTCGTTTGGCACAAAAGACATGGACATGCAAGTCTAAATCAGCTCAACAACCCAATCTCCAAGGACCTAGTGATAGGTCTTCCTAACATTAAGTTCAAGGAAGACAAAGTTTGTGAGGCTTGTGCAAGGGGGAAGCAGGTAAGGTCCTCTTTCAAAAGCAAGAAAATGATAAGTACCAGCAGGACGTTGGAACTGGTTCATATGGATCTATGCGGTCCTATGAGAACACTGAGCAGAGTTGGTAAGAGATATGTAATGGTGCTTGTTGATGACTACTCTAGATTTACCTGGACATTATTCATAAAACCTAAATATGAAGCATTTGAGATGTTTACTTCCTTTATTAGAAGAACTCAGAAACAGTTAGGAAATCAACTTGCATCAATAAGGCTTGATCATGGCACTGAATTTGAAAATGCAAAGTTTGCTGAATTTTGTGATGCACATGGCATAGATCATAACTTTTCTACCCCTAGAACTCCACAACAAAATGGAGTTATTGAAAGAAAGAACAGAACTCTTGAAGATATGTCTAGAACCATGCTTCTTTCTAGTAAACTACCTCATAGCTTCTGGGCAGAAGCAATAAACACTGCATGATATATCATAAATAGGTGCATGACTAGACCACTTGTAGAGAAAACTCCCTATGAGTTACTTAAAGGGAGAAAGCCCAATATATCCTATCTTAGGGCTTTTGGCTATAAGTGCTTTGTGCACAACAATGGTAAGGACTCCCTAGGTAAGTTTGATCCCAGAAGTGATGAGGGAGTATTCTTGGGATATTCCTCACATAGTAAGGCCTATAAGGTTTATAACAAAAGAACTATGTGTGTAGAAGAAAGTGTGCATGTTGTTTTTGATGAAACTAATATTCTTTCTGAGAGACAGGAACAGGAGGATGAGGAAATTGGGCTGGTCAAAAACTACGACCAAACTGGAGCAACTATGGAAGAAGGAACAGGTGATGGAACAGGTCCATCTACCCTGAGCAACCTAACAAGGGGAACTCAACAGCAAATATCATTGGAACCTGTCCCTGATCTTGTTCCACAGCAATGAGGCACTGTAGGATCATCCAGTTGTGAACAATTGGTGTTAAAGCCACACAGATACCAGAGGTCTCACCCCATTGAGAACTTCATAACTGATCTAACCTCTGGAATCAAAACCATATCCTCTCTGAAAAATCTGTGTGCATTTGATGCCTTCATATCCTTGATCAAACCCAAAAGTGTTGTTGAAGCCTTACAAGATGCAGATTCGGTAAAGGCCATGCAAGAATAACTCAATCAATTTGAAAGAAGCCAAGTTTGGCATCTAGTACCCAGACCACTAGATAGGTCAGTGATTGGCACAAAGTGGATCTTTAGGAACAAACTTGATGAAGATGGAACAATGACAAGGAACAAGGCGAGACTGGTGGTCCAAGGATATAGTCAAGAAGAGAGCATAGACTATGATGAAACCTTTGCTCATGTGGCAAGGCTGGAGGCAATCCGGCTTCTCATAGCATTTGCTGCCTACATGGAATTTACCCTCCACCAAATAGATGTCAAGAGTGCCTTTCTGAATGACTACCTAAAGGAAGAAGTATTTGTCAAGCAACCTCCGGGATTTGAAAGCAAGGAGACTCCAGAACATGTGTACAAACTTGACAAGGCTTTGTATGGACTCAAGCAAGCACCAAGAGCATGGTATGAACGGCTATCTAAATTCCTGCTGGAACATGACTACAAAAGAGGTAAAATTGACAGCATTTTGTTCTTGAAGGAAAAAGGTAAGGATCTCTTGGTAGTGCAGATATATGTAGATGACATAATATTTGGGGCAACTTCTGAAAAACTAAGTAAGGAATTTGCCAAACTAATGGGGAGTGAATTTGAAATGAGCATGATGGGTGAGCTTAATTTCTTTTTTACAAATTAAACAAAATTCAAATGGAACTATGATCCATCAGCAAAAATATGTGAAAGAGTTGCTCAAAAGATTCAAAATAGAAGACTTAAAAGAAATTGACACTCCCATTGCAATAGCCACAAAACTAGATGTAGATGAACCTGGTTCATCTGTTGATCAAAAGTTGTATAGGGGGATGATTGGGTCTTTACTATACCTTACAGCTAGTAGACCTGACATTATTTTCAGCGTAGGGCTTTGTGCAAGATTTCAGGCCAATTCCAAGGAGTCCCATTTAACTACAGTAAAGAGAATCCTGATATATCTAAAAGGCACCACTGACCTTTGTCTTTGGTACCCCCAAAGGTAGAAATTTCGATCTTGTGGGCTATGTTGATGCTGACTATGCAGGGTTCTTAGTAGATAGAAAGAGCACCTCAGGTATGGCACACTTTTTGGGCTCATGTATTGTGTCTTGGGCCACTAAGAAACAGAATTCAGTAGCTCTATCTACTGCGGAGGCTGAGTATGTGGCTGCAGCCTCATATTGTGCTCAGTTACTATGGATTAAGCAACAATTGATGGATTTTGGTAAGAGGTTGGATGCATTCCTATCTTCTGTGATAACACTAGTGCTATTAGTATGACAAAGAACCTTGTTCATCATAAAAGAACAAAGCACATAGATGTTAGACACCATTTCCTAAGAGACAACTATGAGAAGGGAATGATCTCTATTGAATTCTGTGCTACTGACAAACAAATTGCTGACATCTTTACTAAAGCACTAAGTAGAGAGAATTTTGAAAGAAACAGGTTAGAATTAGGGATGATTAAGATCACCTAATTGAACCAGTTCAAAATAAAAAAAATGGAAAAAAAACAGGCTAGGCTTTCTGAAATGTGTAAATAATCATTGCTCAGCATCATGCCTTAAAAGCATATTCTATTGCCATGTGTTAATATGACTCTTTGGTTACTAATGATGTTTTCCTATTTTTGTAAATTGAGGCCAAATCAAGAGATTCTAACACGATGAACCTGGTTCATCGTTGCTGGTTCATCCGACTGACAAGATGCGTGCTCATCACTATACACATATTGAAATATTTATAGTCACTCATGAGCAGGTCTCTATCCAAAATAACCTCTTTTTACAATCTCAGTACTTATCCCAAAATTTAACACGTTCCAAAGAGTCCAATCAAATTAAAGTAGCCTAGTTTATAGGGGAGTCATAACCATCACTAATCACCTGACACTCCTGAGTCGATTAGACTTCCACTTGACCAAAAATTACACCTGTTGTACATTTATTAACCAAGGCTTTAAAAACTCATCATCACCTCTCTATTTCTTCACTCTCTTTTCTTCCAAAAGGCATAACTGTCGAAACAAGTTCAACTCACACCTTGATCGAACTCTTCACATCTCTAAAGATTCATAACCATGTATTCCACACCACCTCCTGCTACGTCCTCCTCAACCACTCCAGAATACAGTATCACACTTGAAGATACTGGTTCAAATTCACCCACCACATCTCAATCAAATTTTTCCACCCAATCTCAATCACACTCTTCCACTCCTCAAAACAACCTTGTTCCATCACCTACTCCGTCTCCTCCAATCGCTCATGTTATCCCACCAAGCCCTACTCCAAAACCCAGGAGAAGGCGTGTGAAAATGCTCGCCAGGAAGACTGTGGCCTCTGGCTCTCTTGCTAAAAAATTGAATTCAAAGCTTCAAGCTAGCCAGGCCCAAGAATCTGAAAACTCCAGCTACTCTTTCAAATCTGCAAATGAGGGGGAAGCAACTGGTTCTACTGACTGTGAACAGGTAACATCTGAAATTAGGTCTGAGCCTGTCGTTTCTGAAAATAGGTTTGTGTTAATTGGGTATGTAGTAGATGTGGAGATTCCTGATAGGAGAAGAAGAGGTGGTAAAGATAATGGTAGGCAAGAAATTGAGAGAGAGGGAGAAAGAAGTTCAGTGAGGGGAACAGGGTAAGAAGGTACTCCATTGGCAATATGTGGCCCTGCCCCAGTGGTTGTGGAAGAAGGTGCCAAGGATTTAGGGGGAAGCAATTCTGGAGAAGCTGCAGAAGGGCTGGAAAATCTTCAACATGCAACCGATGAACCTGGTTCATCAATTGAGGAAACTTTGGCAGATCTTATGAGAAAATTAGGGAAGAGCTATAAACCGAAAAAGAAGAACCACCCCCAAGACCAAGAAAGTTGATACTCTAGTGGCAAGCAAGAAAAGAAAAGCTACTTCATCTGCTGAAACTTCCATTCCTAGAGGTCGCACTACCAGGAGTGCAATAAGGCAGAGTGAAGAAGAGTTACAAAAAGCTATGAGGGAAAGTAAGAAAAAGAAAGCTGCAAAGGGGAAGGCAAAAGTGTTTGAGCCCGTAGAGGCTATTGATGTAGAGGAGATGGACCAGGTCCATCAAGAGGAAAAAGTTGCAGAGGTTGAGCTTGAGACACCCAAACCAAAGAAGGCCAAGACTTCTTCCAAGAAGTCAGCATCTGTGTCTGCTACACCCTCGACTTTTGCTAAGCGACTTAGGTCCACATCAAAGAAGATTCAGTTTGATGAAGAAAATGAATGGAGTGGTGAAGAAGCAGAAGAATCTAGTGGGGAGACAGACAAATTGACAAAATTTGGGAAGCGTACAATACTGAAGGGAAGGCTGTTAAGGAATCTTGAAGAATCAGGCATGATCTACCTTGTGGACACCCTGGATGTACAGGGCTGGAAGGACCTGGTCCTTCACCTTGATGGAAGGCTAGCCAGGAACGAAATTGTAGCATTTATGGAAAATGCAGGGGTCAAGGATGGAAGGGTATCCAGTCAAGTAAAGGGGTTGATATCTCTTTTGATGCCAAGGAGTTGGGAGAGATACTTGGTATTCCCTCTGAGGAATACGATGATTACACTAGACAGAGGTGGCTCAGTTGGATGGTCTTCCTTCAGCACTTCAAATCACTAGGAGATTCAGTGAAAATGATGAGGAGATAGAACCAAGGGTTGTGTTCAAAAGTGAGATGAGGCCTCAGCACAAAGTGATTTTTGAATTTGTCAACAAATGCATACTGCCCAGGCAATAGAGGAGGCATATCGCAAATTACATGGATTTAACTCCCATGGAATGCCTGGAAAGTGGACAGCAAATCAACTGGCCCTCTTTCATCATTCAGTTACTGGACAGAGTGGTGAATGGAACCAAGGCTCATGCTATCCCATATGGGTTCATCCTAAAGACTGTGCTAGCTCACTTCAAAGTGCCTGTGAAGAAGGCAGAAATGGCCACAGTCAAGGATCACTTTGGGAAGAACACGCTTCTGACTTGTTATTATGATGTGAATGTTCCTGATGATGAACCTGGTTCATCAAGAAAAATGCTTGTGAATAGAAAGGTCATGGCACTTGTGCATGAAGGTGGGATTAAGGATGCTGAAATCCTTCGATTGAATACACGCCTTACAGAGGTTGAGGCTAAGCGGGATGTGCTCAAAGCTGAATTGGAAAATGAAAAGGAGAAGAATGCAGGAATTCTTCCACAAATGTTTTCTCTTCTCCAAGCAAAGAACTCAACTTCCACTCTTTCCCAGCCTTAGGTGTCCAGTGTCGTCCCTAGACCATCTATGACCCAGTTTCGGATTATATTTTTTGTTACCTTCTTTTGCTCATTGTTGTGACTGTCTTTATTTTTTTTTGTGTTTAGTGCCTGAACTATTAACAAATCAATGAATTCTGTTGTTTCCGCTCTTACTTTTGTCTCACTTTCGTTAATAGCCTGTATTCTGGGTTTACTTTTGATGATTAATTTATGTTTGCACTTGTAGTTGCCTCAGTGGCCATGAGTAATTGTTATAAAACTGGTAATTCTAACACTTTGCAACTTTTTGATGATGCCAAAAGGGGGGGAGATGATTTACTTTATGAAAATTGTGATATTTATAACCTAATAAACCTGGTTCTTTATGATAAATGCTTAATGCTATAAAAAGTGTCTATGTTGGATTGAAAGTGATACAGGTTTAAGCACAGAGTTTGTCATCATCAAAAAGGGGGAATTTGTTGGATCAAGAAGCTGAATGGTTTTGAAGATTGACAAATGAACTCATAGTTGAACCAGGTCCATCTCTGGAGACATAGACACGTAGAGTAGGTGGCATGTGAGGTGATCACACACAGGAGATAAACACAATCAGTGATCTGAAGAGATATCTCCTAATCGAAAAGGTTGCAAATTGATAAGAGATGGATTTCTTATTCAGTAAGGACAGAATCAAGACAGAAGAGGATCTGGGGAGTTGAGATCAACTAGAACTCTTCCACCAAGGAAGAGTTACATCAGAACTCTAGTATATCTGCTCGAGTACTGATCTTATATATTGTCAAGTGTTCTTATTGAACAGGTGCGCACAAACACAGAAGTGAAACAAGAATTGAGAGCAAAATTACCAAAGTAATTTTGCAAGCAGTTCGAGTGAGAATTCCTGTACGACTCAAAAGCTACTTGAACCAGCTAGAAGAACCAAGTCTATTTGTTGTCTTTTAGTCTAGTTTATTTGTAGTAGGTGATTACAAAGTGTATCTTTCATCTTTGTCTAAGAAGCAATTGTAATAGGTACTGCGTATTGAAGTTAGAGTTAACTTGAAGCTTGTCGCAAGTAGCTAGAGGCTAGTTTTCCACAAGGGGATTAGAGTTAGTCCTTAGGTTTACAAAAGAGTTTATTTTGTAAATGTTGTTTCGCTCATTAACATAGTGAAGAGTTTAGGAAAATCCTACTGGGAAGTAGGTCGTGGTTTTTTCACCTTTTGAGCCAGGTGTTTTCCACGTAAAATTGTTGTGTTCTTTTATTTCTGCAATTATTATTCCGCAAACTGTAGGAGTTGGAACACATAGAAGAACTTGGTCCTTCTATAACTACTGCACACGAAAATCGGACACAACACAAATCACTCCCCCCTCTTGTGTGGTATTGACATTTGGAACATGACCTCTGCATTCTGGCTGTCTATGACTCTTTTCCTCATCTTCCCTTCTAACTCCATCATACCCTGCTCCAGATATTCCAGCCTTTCAGTCGATCTAGTAGCCATTTCCCTCCATTCATTGATTAACTCCATATCAGTCTGGTGATGTTCCACATGCCTAGCCTCGGATTTAAGAACTCTTTTGCGCAGCCTCCTATACTTCACATGCGCTTCAGCATATTTATCTATGACTCTATTTCCTTGACCAGCCCCTGGCTCGACTATTCCTGCTATGATATAATCCAACCATGATGGGTAGAAGTACGCATGCCCTGTGTGGTATCGATCTGGCTCGATGGTGTCCTTTTCCACAATGACCTTCAAGTGCCACATGTGTTGAGCTTCACATTTGTACGGGATGTCATCATCTTGAAAATCTGCTCTGTAGTGACTCATTTTGGCGACTCGTGGTATGACTTGTTTTCTACCAGCTTGTCTTATGGCCCTGATAGGAACATAGGAGTGTATGCCCCTTAACCCGATCAACACCAAATGCGGAACATCCCTAGATCTGATGATGAATTCACTGGTAGGGAACCACTCGAACATCCAATGAACTTGGTCCTTGGTCAAATTGTCAAAAAATTGTACCCATTCTGTAGCATTCTCTAGTTGAGCAAACATGTCTGGGATAAAGGTCATTATTTTGGGGTGATGGAAAGCTATGTGATCATTCCACGGTCTCCGTGGAAACTCTTGGCGGTATTGGCCTCTTTGGAGATGTTCTAGCAACCAAATCTGCAGCAGCAGGTTACAACCCTAGAAATGTTTGAACCCTTTCTGGCAACGATCCAAAGCCCGATATATTTCTGCTATAATCATAGGAACGATAGTGTACATTTGTCCCTCAATTACCTCCATTAAGGCTTTGGTTACCATGGCCAGTCTGGTGTGAATCCTGTCCATTTTTCTTGGTGTTGCTTTAGACTTCAATACTACACAATATTACAAGTTAATTGTGCAGTACCCAATTTTCGAGTGCTGTCTAATAAGAAGAACCTGGTTCTTCTTAGTATACTACTTACTATTGTTTGCAGAATAATTAAGCAGTAATAGTAAAGACACGGGGATTTTTACGTGGAAAACACCTGGCTCAAAAGGTGAAAAAACCACGACCTACTCCTCAGTAGGATTTGCTCAAACTCTTCACTAAAACTCTGAGCCAAAACGGACTTACAAAATAAACTCTTTTGTAATCCTAGGACTAACTCTAATCCTCTTTGTATCAACTAACATCTAGCTAATTTCTACATATTTCAAGTTAACTCTAACTTGAACAATGTGTACCTATTACAATTTGCTTCTAAGTAAGCTGAAAAGATACAATGTTAAAACTCCTACTACAATCAACTAGACTCAATACATAAATAATGGAACTGTTTCTTCTAGTTGAACTGTAGCCTTTGTAACGCACAACAATTCTGCTTGCAAAATATCTCTGGAACTTTTGCTTCAGAACTTGATTCACTTTAGTACTTGTGCGTCACTTCTTTCAGCACTAATACATTGATTATAAATAAAGTCCGTTTGTTGAGTCCATGATGCAATTCTGATCCAACTCTTCCTTGGTAAACGAGTTTGATTGTAACTCAACTTCCTTCCTCTATTTCTGTCCTAGCTGAAATCAACTTTTATCATCTCTATCAGTTTGCAACCTTTTCGTATTAGAAGACATTCTCTTAGTTCTTTGATACTTAGCAATCACTGATATCTCCTAGACTTGTACGATTCGTGTTCCAACTGCTTCATTCAGATGTGTATGCTATGATGGACCTGGTTCAACTTTACACCTTTTGTCAATCTTCAAAACCTATTCAGTTACATGGGCCAACACTTGGGAACACTATCATATCCAAAAAGCAGACGATGAACACAAAAACCCTACGATGAATCCAACCCAAAGAAGTGATGGAGAACTCGTCATGAAAGATACGGTAAGATTTGTTGTGTCCGTATCATTCATAGAGGAAGTCAAAAGGTATGTAGGACTTCTTCAGACATACCAAGTCGTCATTCTTTCTTAGGCCCATCATTTTCAGAAACCCCCTGGGGTGGGATTTTCCGGTACCAATAAATCGGGATTGTCCCAAGGTAATCCAGCGAATCCTCCTATTTCCTCCAAAAGCGGAGTCATTTCAATGTTTCCAAAACGGAATACAGCCCTTTTGTCAGTCCTAGAACATAGTAGCAGCCTCGATCAACATGTTGTTTGGTTGGATGTCTAATAAGGAAGGTAAATTCCCGAGGACCCTTTTCACATGATTTTTGTTGCTTGACGAAAGGCCTTCTAACCAATCTAGCAATAACGGTGGTATGTTTCGGACAATGCCGAACGTGGGGACTTCGTGCCTCATTTTCTAAAATATAAATAAAGTTAGACCCTTTCCCCCTCTGTATTCGACTATTTATACATTAACGATTAGCATTTTGGCAATAATTTCTCCAAATATTGCACAGATCGTGGTTGCGTCCGTTGGGATTATGGAAAACCCGGTGGACTTTGGACAAGGCTTTCCTTAAAGGGTCATTATGCGGACAACATATTAACCCAGGCTAGGTTTGACCATGATGCAAGTAAAGTTGTTATCAGAGAAAGGTTTCTATAGAAGTCTAGACTGGTACCCTCAAGTGGACAACTTGAGGGGGAAAGGCACGGAACCGTCGATTGCACCGTTGATCGACTAGTTTTACCAAAAATAAGCCTTTCCAAATTCAAAAAGGGTGATATAGGAAGAGCGCAGACACACATCAAGTGTTGATATGGTATTAATTATGCACGAGTGGAATATGATGTTGAGCATGTATTTATGCAAATGAAAATAACATGTTGTCAAGTATTTTCATGATGAAAAATAATAAAATGCGGTATTTAATAATTGTAAAAGCATTTAAGAAAGAAAACAAGGAGAAAAGTTAGTTTCTATAGTAAAAAGCAATAAAATAGGAAAGAGAAACCTAGTGAGCATTAACGAAGATAGGCAAATAAATTCACATAGAGTGGGAAGGGAAAGGGGTGTGCAAGTATTAACGGAATAATAAAGACATGCTTAAAGACTAATTCACAAAACAAGTTCGTTATGGTGAAAGCCTAAAGATATCCACAGCAGAGTCGCCATGCTGTAGCGCCCCTTTTTCTCGCAAAATCGGGTTTCGACATTTTTGGACAACTCCTTTTGAGAGGTTAAGGAAAAAGGAATTGGTATAGAGTCTCCACATAACGGATTAAGGTGCGTTAGGGAACCTAGAGCAGATAACTCATGTTACACCAGTTTACATCACCGGAGATCGGGTAAGGGCTCAAATTACCTTGAGGGAAAGGTGTTAGGAACCCCTCGAGGTCCACAATGGTTTAAAACAGGTTAATTCAGAACAGACCTAATTAGACTAAGTGTGCATGCTGACATTTAGGACAACCTTGTTTAATCACAGAAACAATCAGGCAAAACAGTCAGATTATCATATGAATTCAGAGGGATACCAGACATGTTAGCAAACAGATTGACATGGCACGTGACTTAAGCAACAATACAAATCTGTAAAGTTAGGATAAATTAACTAATTTCATGTTGGTAGTATCCTAAGGATGCAAATTTCTTAACAGGTGCAGGGTTAACAAACAGTGTGCATGGACAAGTTAAACATTAAGCTAACTTTTAAGAGGATTCATATTATTCAAAATAACTAATTTAAATTAAAAGTATTAACTATAGGATTAAAAGAGAATCATAGAAGCATAAAGGCAGAATCATGCTAAAAAATAAAGTTCAAAACATGTTGTTCGAGTAACATAGATTGTGGAGACATGAAAACACGAAATGGCAAGGGGTTAATGACTTACCAGTTAGGCAGAAAAGCAAGAACGTACACCAAAATAGATAAGTCCAGAATCAATTGGCCTTGGCTTTCAGCCAGCCAAGACCAGAAACAATGAGCACAGAATCAGAGTAAAAGCTAAGTTTTAGTAAGAGTACTTAGAGTTCAATTAGGCAAACAAATAAGGGAAGAAATCAAACACACATAAGGAAAGAAATTAATCACAGAATCAATTGAAGTCTAGTTTTAGGACAAATAATACAGGGTTCAGTAAATTAACAGGACCTAATGGCGTGTAATCAGGAGAGTAACACTCAGAATAAGGAAAATATCAATTAACAATCAGTCTTAAGGAAAATAAGGTAAAGAAATAATGAAAACATGGTAGATTGAACGGAAATAAGGAGAGTATTAGTCACATACGAGAAAGGAAAGAGTATCAGAAAATCAGTAAAAGTCTCAAACCCTAATTTTGGGTAAACCTTCACAAAATTGGTAGAAAATAAGGCAATGGATCACATACAATGAACATAGACAGGAGATTGTTCAAAGAGAAAACCAGAATCGAACCAGATTTGGTTCAATTAAAGGTCTGAAACCCTAATTTTAAGTAAACCAAAAATCGATAAAAAAATAAAGGCAAAGAATCATATAAAAAATGAATGTAGATTGGAGGTTATTCAAAAGAAACATAGAATCGAAACAGATCCGGTTCATTTAAAGAAAATCTGAAACCCTAATTTTGGGTAAGTAAAAAGGATTTAACGGAAATAGGCAGATTCATGTGTAATGAAGTGAATATAGACGAAATAACACATAAAATTAAAGTCTGAACCAATTTTGGTTCGAATCAGAAAGGATCTGAAAACCCTAACCTTAGGTTATGTATGAATCAGTGGGAGATACGAAAATATTCGTACTTAAAAGGGTCAAAATAATGAATACAAACTGAAATAATCAACAGGTTACATATTTGAACCAGCTTTGGTTCGATCTTCACAGGATCTGCAAGCAATTTAGGTAACCCCAAAAACTGGTAACCAGTAGGGGGTAGGACTAATATGGTAAAGGAACCATAGATTGATTCCATTTTTGGGGTTAGAATCAGGGGGTTCGATTGACGGCGCTAGGGTTTTGAGAGGAAGAAGATGAAGGAGGGGGGGTGTATAGAGAAGGTGGGCTGGGTGAAGTGAGGGTTAGGGTTTAGAAGGTACGTTAATTAAAAGGTTTGGGGTGATGTGAATCCTTGATTTTGGGAGATCAACGGTCATGATTCAAAGGTGTTGGGTCGGATATTTTGAACGGATATGTTATGACCCAAGGGATTATTTTATGAATTTAGACTTCGTTCTAGACTTATTAGCCATAAAAAGATTAATTTTAACAACCTCAATTTGCGTGCGCAGTCCGAGCGTGAAACCGGAAAGCTTTTATGTGAAAATATAAGAAATAATAATTTTTAGAATTAAAAATTTAGTTTTAGTTGACTGGAGTCAACATTTTGAGTAAACGGACTCAGATCTGTGTTTTGACGATCCTTGGAGGTCCGCAGTAAAATATGGAATTTGGGCGTATGCCCGGAATTGAATTCCGAGGTCCCAAGCCTTAGAAACAAATTTTTGAAAGAAATTGTTTTGCTGAATTATTAATGAAATAAAGAAATGAATTAACATTTGAAATCGTTGCTATTAGGCCCGTATTTTGGCTCCGGAGCTCGATAAAGGTTTGTTATGATATTTAAGCCTTGTCTGCAAAATTTGGTGAGAATCGGAATTTATTTGACGTGATTCGGACGTCCGGTTGATAAATAGTGAACTTTAAGTGTTCTTGAGAAAAATAATGAGTTTTGAGGTTTAATTCATAGTTTTACATGTTATTTTCATGATTTGATCGCAAGAGCAAGTTCGTATGATACTTTTAGACTTGCGTGCATGTTTGGTTTAGAGCCCCGAGGGCTCGAGTGAGTTTCAAATAGGTTTGGGTTGTGTTGCGCTCGTTCTTTCTTATGCTTCGACGTCGTTTCTTCAAGAATAAATGATATCATATTAAACGAATGAGTTCTGATTTCTGTTTTGAATGAAGTATTAGATCTGTATCGTAATTATGGACCCGTAACAAAAAGAATTATCGAATTTGGACATCGTATGAGGATTTTGTGGTCATTTTACTAAGATTGCCAGAATTTTCAGGTTAATTACGAAATTAACACTGACAGCGTATTAAAAATCTACATTATTTGTAAATATTAAAACCTACATATCTCTTTCATTATAAGGTCAAATTGAGTGATTCAAAAGCCTAACTTGACTAGAATTTCACAAGGAATCCATTGGAGACATCAAAATTGAGTTTAGAGATCATTTGGCACGAGAAACGAGGCAGAATAGCTGACAGAAAAATATATAAAAAACGGGCAGACTTCTTCTTCTTCAAATTTTCGAACCCCACAGCCCTAGGAACGAATTTCTTCACCAAATATCATCCCCAAGTCATAGGTAATCAATTCTAAACTTTACTCTTTCAATTACTCATTGTTTTTCATCACTTTTAAATCAAAAACTAAGAATTTTCATGGTAAAAATTGAGGGTTTGGGTAGAATTAGGGAATTTTGTAAAAATCAAATCTTTACCTCGAATTGAGGTCAGATTTCGAAACTAATTGTATATTTGGGTTCGTGGGTGAATGGGTAAACGTAATTTGGTCCGAACCCGGAGTTTAGACCAAGTGGGCCCGGGGTCAGGTTTTCACTTTTTTTTAGAAAACTTAGAAAAAATTATAATTTTCAATAAAGTCAATTCCTTTAGCCTTAATTAATGATATTAAGTGAATTATGATTAGATTCGAGCAAGTTAGAGCAAGATTCTAAAGGAAAAGCTGTAATTGAGCAGTGAGTGGCCTGCGAAATTGAGGTAAGTGTTTGGTCTAACCTTGACTTGAGGGAATAGGCCCCACTTATTTGCTATGTAAATTACATGTGTGAGGTGTATAGGTGAGGTGACGAGTATCTATACACCACCAAATAGTCTATTAAACATGATCCCTTCCCCGTTTTCAATTTAATTGACTCTTGTCTTAATTGCTCTATGTTCATTGTTGTTCTACGACTACTAGGCCTTATTACATTGCTGTTAAATATTATTTGACTATTTTGGGAAGAGTATTGGTTGCGTAATTGGTTCCCTTGTGGTACAGAAAGGTTGAGCAGTTTGGCACTAATTTGGAAATATATTTATATATTCATGTTGGTTTCATTTTGATAATATTGAGGAAGTTGTGAGAAATGCAGTTTAACTGTTTTGTGATTGTTGAGGTTCACGTGGTTATTTGGTTTCATTTGATTATTTCCAATTGTTGTTGTAAGTGTGTTAAAAGTGTTGGTTGTTCTCTTGATTCTATCATGGTACATAAAGACTGAGTTGGGTTGATAGTGTTACGGTGGTTACATATATTCTGGCTGGTTTTATTGAGGAATGATGATGGTTAAAGCTTAAGAGCTATACTGTTTTCTGTTTACAATTGTTGAAATAAAAGTGTTGTGAAAGGCTTGGCCTGAACTGTGAAAGTTTTTGATGAATAAACAAAATTGATTGTGATAAGGGGGGCAGTGATAAGGGGCTGTGATAAGGGGGGCAGTGATAAGGGGAGAAATAGATTATGATAAGGGTGGATAATTGATAGTGATAAGGGTGGACAGGTGGGATCAGGTTGCGCGCCGCAACAAGACAGTGATAAGGGAGTATAATTGTGTTTTACTGATTTTATTATAAAGATTTGGAAATTTATTGTTTTACTCTACGGTTTTTCTCATACTTTGCACATACTGTAATTTTAAAGTAAAAGTTTGGAAATTCGGAAACTTGTGTGAGATCTTGGTGATATTTGAGGCCCGGAATAGGCGACTGAGTTATTATATTTATTATTTCAGTTATATTTTTTCTGTCCGTGTAGAATTGTTTTATTGCGTTATTGTACGTTGATGTTTTAGACTTCAATACTACACAATAATATAAGTTAATTGTGCAGTACCCAATTTTCGAGTGCTATCTAATAAGAAGAACCTGGTTCTTCTTGGTGTACTACTTTCTACTGTTGCGAAATAATAAAGCAGTAAAGTAAAGACACAAAGATTTTCACGTGGAAAACACCTGGCTCAAAAGGTGAAAAAACCACGACCTACTCCTCAGTAGGATTTTCTCAAACACTTCACTAAAAACTCTAAGCCAAACGGACTTACAAAATAAACTCTTTTGTAATCCTAGGACTAACTCTAATCCTCTTTGTATCAACTAGCCTCTAGCTAATTTCTACAGATTTCAAGCTAACTCTAACTTGAACAATGTGTACCTATTACAATTGCTTCTATGAAAGCTGAAAAGATACAATAATAAATCGCCTACTACAATCACCTAGACTCGATGCATCAACAATGAAACTGTTTCTTCTAGTTGAACTGTAGCCTTCGCACAATACTTCTGCTTGCAAAATATCCTGGGAAATTTTGCTTTTCAGAACTTGATTCACTTTTGTCTTTGTGCGTCACCTCTTTCTGCAGTAATACATTGAGTATTTATAGAGTCAGTTATTGAGTACATGGTTCAATTCTGATCCATTTCTACCTGGGTATACGAGTTCGACTATGACTCAACTTCCTTCTCTATTTCTGTCCTTGCTGAAACCAACTTCAATCAGTTTGCAACCCTTTTTATATTGGTAGACATCCTTTTAGCTCTTTGATATTCAGTAATCACTGATATCTCCTATGCATGAACAATTCTTGTGCCAACTGTTCCGTTCATGTGTGTGTGCTCTGATGGACCTGGTTCAACTTGTCAATCTTCAAAACCCATTCAGTGACATGGGCCAACAAATTCCCCCTTTTTGATGATGACAAACTCTGTGCTTTTATCCTGTATACACTTCAAACACTTTGTATAGTTTTAAGTGTTAATCATTGAGCACCAGGTTCATTAGGTTATAAATATCACTTTTTGAAAAAAACACACAACACACCCAGCACACATCTTCCCCCTTTTGGCATCATCAAAAAGTTGCAAAACGATACTTACCAAAATTTTTAATTCTTACTCATGGCCAAATTTAGGCAACTGCAGGTGCAAGCATGATTAATCAACACAAGAAACCAATAATGTAAGCTAAATTAGAAATTGAGACAATTTTTTAAAATCAGCAAACTTCATTGATATAATACTGCACATCAAACACCAACAGTTTAAAGCAAAAACGATCAAAACATGAGCAAAACAAAAAAAACTGAAACCACAAAAGCTAAACACTGTCCCAACTGGGCACTTGAAGGATAACTGGGAAGCACTAGTTAAACCTAAGGCTGGGAGGGTGCAGACGAGGTTGAGTTCTTGGTTTGAAGGAGGGACAACATTTGGTGTAGAACACGTTCATTTTTCTCTTTCTCCTTTGCAAGTTCTGCTTTTAAAGCATCACGCTCAGCTTCCACCTCAATTAAACGAGATTTCAATCAAAGGGTTTCCATATATTTTAACTCGCTTTCCTGCACCAGAGTACGGACCTTGCTGTTTACAAGCTGCTTCCGAGATGAACCAGGTTCATCTGTCATAGCAGTGACAATATAATCACAAGACAGCAGTGTGTCCTTCCCAAAATAATCTTTGGCCGTAGCCATCTCAGCTTTCTTCGCAGGAACTCCAAAGTGAGTTAGAACTGCAGTCAGAATAAAGCCATACGGAATTGCATGAGCTTTAGTCTCATTCACCACTCTGTCCAAGAGCTGGATTATGAATGATGGCCAATTTATCTGCTTGCCTCTGTACAGACACTCCATGAGGGTCAAATCCATGTAATTAGAAATGTGTCTTCGTTCTTGTCTGGGCAGTATGAATTTGATCACAAATACAAAGAAAAGCTTATGCTCAGGCTTCATCTCATTCTTGAACACAGCCATGGGTTCAAGCTCCTTCTCATTGTCGCAGAAGAATCTGGTGATACTGAGTGTTGAGGACATCCCGTCTAAACAAGGACATCGCTGCCTTGTGTAATATTCATACCCCTCAGCAGGAATATCTAGAATCACACCCAGTTCTGGAGCATCAAAGGAGACTTAAACTCCCTTGACCAAGGAGGTGACCTTGCCTCCAATGACTGTGGCATTCCCCATGAACTCCACAACTTCATCCCTGACCAGCCTGCCTTCCATGCGAAGGACCATGTCCTTCCAGCCCTGCGCTGCTAGAAAATCCATTAGATACCTCATTCCAGGCTCCTCCAAATCCTTCATCAACTTTCCCTTCAAGATCGTTCTCTTGCCAAACATGGAAACTCTGTCAGTAGTCACTTCTCCTATTTCCTTCTCCTCCTCTCCACTCTAGTCTGCATCATCATCCTCCTTAGTAGCAATTTTTACTTTCTTTGGCTTGGACCTGGTCCTTTTGACGGTGCTTGGAGTTGCAGCGGACACAGCAGTTGACTTCTTTGAAGAATCCTTAGCATGTTTGGGTTTTGGTGTCCTAACCACAACTGGAGCCAGCTGCTCCTCTTGTTGGACCAGGTCCAACGTCTCTTCTTCAACAACAACAGCCTCAACAGGCTCTCCAACTTTTGCTTTTCCCTTTGCTGCCCTCTTCCTCTTGCTCTCTTGCAGAGCCTTTTCTAACTTCTCTTCCTCCTCTCTTACAGTATTTCGCGTAGCACTTACCTTAGGAACAGGTACCTTAACAGAACCATCAACTTTCCTTTTCTTTGAAGGAACTGAGGCTTTAGACTTCTTGGACTTTGAAGTCCTTTCTTGGGGTTATATGAGTCCCCCAACTTCCTCAATCTTTCAGCTAAAGTTTCTTCCCCAGAAGAAACGTGTTCATCTATTGCTTTCATTAATTGCTCCAACCCAGCATCAGCTTTCTCAACTCCACTAGTTCCCCCTAAGACTGTGACATCTTCTTCAAGATTTTCAAGAGTGGGACCACATATTGCCAGTGTGGTACCATCCTCTCCCGATCCCCTCACATTTACATCTCCCTCGATCTCAAGAGGTTTCTCTTTCTCAGATTTTCTTTGCCTTTTAGGCACTTCAACATCCACCACATACCCCACCAACACAAATCGTTGATCAGCATTATTTATTTCAGAGATAGCATCAGAATTACCTTTCTCACCATTGGTTGAACCAGGTGCTTCATCTTCATTGGCTGATTTGAATGATTTATTGGACGATTCTGGTGTGGAGCCTTCTTCAGCATGCAATAATTCTTCCAATAATTTGGCTCTTGAACCAGAAGCCATAGATTTGCATGCAAGAACTTTTACACGACGAGGCTTGGGGGCTGGGGTAGGGTTTGGTGTGGGTTCTGGGATTGTAGGGTGTTCAGGGGTTGTCGACTTTTTTGGAGAATCGGAACTATACACTGAGGGTGAATTTGAGTCTGATTCATAGTTGCCTCCATCATAATCTCTATTTGGAGATGAATCAGAAGAAACTGGTGGGGGTGACGACATGATTTTGAATTGTTTAAAGAGAAGAAAGAGAGAAGGCAGTAGAGATTGTGAGTTGAGTGAGTTGAACAAGGTTCGACTGTTGCTTTATGCACAATGGGTAATGATTCCTTTTTATAACTTATGGCTGGGGAGATTACAATGGAAGAGTATTAACTCAAGTGGAATTCTAATCGATTCAGAATTGTCATTGATTAGACATTGATTGGACAGTTACTTTCTCCCTAAAACTAGCCTAATGAAGTGAGATGGGACTTCTTGAAACTGGTTCATTATTGGGTAAGTACTAGAATTGAATTTGAACCATAAATAGATAGAGTCCTGCTCATGTATGACTATACTTGAATTAATACATGTATGGAGATGAGAACGTACCTTGCCAGTTATGTGAACCAGCATGGATGAACCAGGTTCATCCAGGTAAAATCCTTTATTTGCCTCAATTTACAAAAATAGAAAAACATCATTAGCAACTAGGGAATAATCTTAATACATGGCAAGAAGAGTATGGAAATAAATACATAGTACTGAGAAATGATTAATTTTATTAAGTACCTAATTTGAATTTTCTAGCCAAAAAAAAAATCAAAAATCAAAAATTTTTCATTTTTTCAGTTTTTGTTTTTCAATTAGGTGATCTTAATCATCCCTAATTCAAGTGTGTTTCTCTTATAATGCTCCCTACTCAGTGCTTTGGTAAATATATCAACAATTTGACGATCAGTAGCACAGAATTCGATTGAGATCATTCCTTTTTCATAGTTGTCCCTCAGAAAATGGTGCCTAACATCTATGTGCCTAGTTCTCTTGTGATGAACCGGGTTCTTCGTCATACTAATTGCACTAGTGTTATCACAGTAAATAGGAATGTATCCCACATCTATACCAAAGTCCAGGAGTTGTTTCTTGATCCAAAGCAACTGGGCACAGCAAGAGGCTGCAGCCACATATTCAGCCTCAGCAGTAGACAGAGCTACTGAATTTTGTTTCTTGGTGGCCCAAGACACAAGTCAAGAGCCCAAGAAGTGGGCCATGCCTGAAGTACTTTTCCTATCAACCAGTAAACCTGCATAATCAGCATCAGCATATACTACAAGGTCGAAATTACTACCTTTAGAATACCAAAGGCATAAATCAGTGGTGCCTTTAAAGTATCGTAAAATTCTCTTCACTGCAGTGAGGTGGGACTCCTTTGGATTTGCCTGAAACCTAGCACATAGTCCCACACTGAACACAATATCTAGTCTGTTGGTAGTGAGATATAGTAGAGACCCCATCATTCCTCTGTATACCTTCTGATCAACGGATGAACCAGGTTCATCCACATCCAATTTAGTAGTTGTGGCTATGGGGGTGTCTATTTCCTTTGAATCTTCCATCTTGAACTTCTTGAGGAGTTATTTCACATACTTTTGTTGATGAATCATTGTTCCATGTGGGTTTTGCTTGATTTTTAAGCCTAAGAATAAGTTTAGCTCACCCATCATACTCATTTCAAATTCACTCCCTATTAGTGTAGCAAATTCCTTGCTAAGCTTTTCAGTAGTTGCATATTTGCACAATCAGAAGATCCTTCCCCTTTTTCCTTTAGGAACAAAGTACTATCAATTTTGCCTCGTTTGTACCCATGTTCCAGCAGGAATTTTGACAATCGCTCGTACCATGCTCTAGGTGCTTGTTTGAGACCATAAAGAGCCTTGTCAAGTTTATATACATGATCAGGTGACTTTTTGCTTTCAAAACCTGGAGGTTGTTTGACAAATACATCTTCCTTCAAATATTCATTGAGAAAGGCACTCTTAACATCCATCTGATGGAGAGTGAATTCCATATATGCAGCAAATGCTATAAGAAGTCTGATTGCCTCCAATCTTGCCACAGGAGCAAAGGTCTCATCATAGTCAATTCCCTCTCCTTGGATGTATCCCTGAACAACCAGTCTTGCCTTATTTCCTGTAATAGTTCCATCCTCATCGAGCTTGTTCCTGAAAACCCACTTGGTGCCAATTACTGATCTGTCTAGTGGCCTGGGTACCAAGTGCCATACTTGACTCCTCTCAAATTTATTCAGCTCTTCTTGCATGGCAGTTACCCAGTCAGCATCTTGTAGAGCTTCAGCAATGTTCTTTGGTTCAATCAAGGATAGAAATGCATCGAACGCACACAGAATTTTAAAGGAGGATCTAGTTTTGATTCCATATCTCAAGTCTGTTATGATGTTCTCAAGAGGGTGAGAGTTCTGATATCTATGTGGTTTGAGTACTAGTTGTTCATTTCTGGATTGTTCCATGTTGTCTTGTAGTTATGGAACATGATCAGAGCCAGGTTTTTCATGTAGAGTTCCCCATGTCGTGTTGCGTGGGGTTGTTGGACCTGGTCCATCACCTGTTCCATCAGCCATAGGTGCTTCAATGTGTTCACTGCTTCTCACCAGTCCAAGCTCCTCATCTTCTGGTTCCTTGCCGACCCCTATAATTTCACCTTTCTTTC
Organism: Nicotiana undulata; assembly: GCA_005239495.1. NCBI lineage: Eukaryota > Viridiplantae > Streptophyta > Magnoliopsida > Solanales > Solanaceae > Nicotiana > Nicotiana undulata. The sequence goes on along the minus strand of MDKH01125184.1, from coordinate 67,553 downwards.
TGTTTCCAGAGGAGATATTTCCTCCTTTGAGGTTTTCAAGTGAAAGGAATTGTTCCTTGTTCCCTGTCATATGCTTAGAGCAGCCACTATCCAAAAACCAAATTAGGCTGCTTCCCTTCACTTGTACCTACAAAAGCAAATCAGGGGTTAGTTTTAAGAACCAGAACTAGTTTGGATCCTTTTCTATGAGAGAATGGATGAATCAGATTTTTTCTGGCCCAGTTTGGTAGCCAGTTCTTCTTTTTAATGAATCTCTCATTTTTCTGACTGGCCTGCTCTTTTACAACACACTCATATTTGTAGTGGCCAGTCTTCCCACAATGGGTGCACATTTTATTTTCAGGGAGAGTGAGATACTTGCTTTTGGGATCCCACTTAGGCAATTGACTCCCAAAACCAAGCCCTCTCCGGTTGCTACTGTGATTCTCTTGAAGCCAAGTTAATGCATCAGAAGACTTATTCCATTTGCGTGTTCTATCAAATTCATGTTTGACTTTGCCAAGTTCTTCTTTAAGAGATTTTATCTGTTCATCCTTGGCATACATTTTATCCTTTAGTTTTCCTAAGTCTTCTTCTAACATTGCATGAGAGTGATCAACCACCTTTTTACTAGATCCTAGTCTTAACTTTAAGTTTTCAGATTTTAGTTCTAGGATTTCAGTTTCGAGTGGATGGACCTGGTTCATCAAGACAGTGTTTTTCTTTTCAGATTCACTGACCCTTATTTCCAGGCCCGTGCATTCTGCTTTTAGCATTGCACACTCTTTAGATAGTTGATCCTTCTCTTTGGTTGTTTCCTCAGAACCATCTATGAAGTCAAGTAGCAACTCAGAGAGTTTCTCCTTAGATAAAAACTTTATTTTAGTTTTAAGTTGTGAGATACTTACCTCTGGTTCTTCATAAGTTCCCTCATCAGATTCTCCTATTGCCATGAGAGCCTGATCTTCTGTCTCACCATCCTCTGATTCTTCATCTGAACTTTCCCCCCAAGCAGCAACCATAGCCTTTGTAGTGGTTCTCTTGGGTTGGACCAGTTCCTTCTCCCTGTTCTTTCTTTCATATCTTTCTTTCCTCCATTCTACTTCCCACTGAGGGCAGTTTTTGATGAGATGGTCAGTTTTTCCACACTTGTAACATCCCTCATTAGCTGGCCTTTCTGGTGTCTTTGCCTTGTTGAAGTTTCCTCCCCTGGAAATGCCCTTCTTCCTCATGAGAAAGTTTCTAAATTCTTTAGTGATCATGGCTATCTCATCCTCCTCCAGATCTGCTTCTTCAGTGATTCTCATTGCTAGACTTCTCTCCTTCTTTGGGGCATCCATCTTCATGGTTTGCCTTCTGAGTTCATAAGCAGTGAGATTTCCAATTAACTCACCCAGTCTAAGGGTTGCCATATTTTTGGATTCCTGGGTAGCAGTGATCTTGCTTTCCCAGGAGCTAGGCAAAACCCTTGTCAAGATCTTCTCTACCTTGTCTTCTTCAAGTATGATTCTTCCAAGAGACTTGAGTTCATTGGTCAAGGTTGTAAACCTTGTGTACATCTCCTGAATAGTCTCTCCTTCTTTCATAGTGAAGTTTTCATACTGAGAGTATAGTAGTGTACCTCTAGACCTTTTAACTTGAGGTGTTCCTTCATGGGCTACTTGTAGAGTGTCCCAGATTTCCTTGGCTGTTGTGCAGCTTTGGATTCTACTGTATTCATCAGGACCTAGTCCACATACTAGCCACTTCTTGGCCTTGGCATTCTTCTCCCATTTCTTCAAATCTTCAGCCGTGCAGTCAGCCCTAGTCTTAGGTACATCTACACCTTCAGCAGTCTTCTTCATTGTTGCAAGGGGTCCATCAGTGACTATGTCCCATAGTTCATAGTCCTCTCCAATAAGATGGTCTTTCATTCTATTTTTCCACCAAGAATAGTACTGGCCATTGAAGAGTGGTGGCCTTGCCGTTGATTGACCTTCCCAGTACCCAGGTGGTGCACTCATCCTGATCTTTTCCAAGGTGTTAGCCTTTTCAAGGATAACCTGCTCTGATACCAATTGATGTTTTAGACTTCAATACTACACAATAATATAAGTTAATTGTGTCATACCCAATTTTCGAGTGCTGTCTAATAAGAAGAACCTGGTTCTTCTTGGTGTACTACTTTCTACTGTTGCGGAATAATAAAGCAGTAAAGTAAAGACACGGATATTTTTACGTGGAAAACACCTAGCTCAAAAGGTGAAAAAATCATGACCTACTCCTCAGTAGGATTTGCTCAAACACTTCACTAAAAACTCTGAGCCAAACGACTTACAAAATAAACTCTTTTGTAATCCTAGGACTAACTCTAATCCTCTTTGTATCAACTAGCCTCTAGCTAATTTCTACAGATTTCAAGCTAACTCTAACTTGAATAATGTGTACCTATTACAATTGCTTCTATGAAAGCTGAAAAGATACAATAATAAATCGCCTACTATAATCAACTAGACTCGATGCATCAACAATGAAACTGTTTCTTCTAGTTGAACTGTATCCTTCACACAATACTTCTGCTTGCAAAATATCCTAGGAACTTTTGCTTTTCAGAACTTGATTCACTTTTGTCTTTGTGCGTCACCTCTTTCTGCAGTAATACATTGAGTATTTATAGAGTCAGTTATTGAGTACATGGTTCAATTCTGATCCAACTCTACCAGGGTATACGAGTTCGACTATGACTCAACTTCCTTCTCTATTTCTGTCCTTGCTGAGACCAACTTCAATCAGTTTGCAACCCTTTTCGTATTAGTAGACATCCTTTTAGCTCTTTGATACTCAGCAATCACTGATATCTCCTATGCATGAACAATTCTTGTGCCAACTGTTCCGTTCAGATGTGTGTGCTCTGATGGACCTGGTTCAACTTGTCAATCTTCAAAACCCATTCAGTGACATGGGCCAACATACATATTATTGTCACAGGTTATATATTGTTAAATGCCCTGTCGTAGCCTCGTCACTACTTCGTCGAGGTTAGGCTCAGCACTAACTCAGTACATGGGGTTGGTTGTACTGATACTACACTCTACACTCTTTTGTGCAGACCCAGGTACTAGCCAGCAGTAGAGATTTTTAGAGCAGCCATCCATTCATTCGGAGACACGAGGTATATCTATCGGCGTTTGCAAATCCCGAGAGTCTTCTCCTATTTTCATAAACGTTGTTTTATTATATTCAGAACAGTTACACTATGTCTTTCAGCTCAGTATTTGTAGTATTCTTTAGTAGTTTGTGAATTGTGACACCAGACTCTGGGGTAGTTCTAGATCTATTTATATGATTAGTTCGTGGTTCGTTTTATTCAATTGTTTATTATTTTATCTTTGGAAATTATGTATCGATAACCAATGGATTCAGTTTATTTTAGATTATTTTATTATGTCTAAATGGATAATAAATGCAAAGTAGTTAATCGAATTCTAACATTGGTTTGCCTAGCAAGTGTGGTGTTAGGCGCCATCACGATCCCTAAGGTTGGGAATTTGGGTCGTGACAAGTTGGTATCAGAGCACTAGGTTGCTTAGGTCACATAATTCACAAACAAACTTGGTAGAGTCTGAAGGATCGGTTCGGAGACGTCTGTACTTATCTCTCAGAAGCTATGAAGTTAGGAACAAATTAACTTCTATTATACTCTATCATGCGAATTCATTCTACCCTTGATGATTGAACTTGTCTATTCTTGTCCTCTCACAAATCTCGACAACACGCAAAGCGTCTACAACCGGACAAGAGGTGAAGCCCCAATGACAGCTACAATTAGGAGAAGAGACAGAAGTAGAGCTTAGTCTAGAGCTCGAACATCAACACCTACTGTAAAGTCTCAAATGGATAGCTCAGTCGGTACATGTTGGACTAGTTCAGATTCCAGAAGGATCTATAGCTACTCCAGTGTTGCAGGATGCACTAGTCCATTTATTGAGGTTGGACAAGTTTACCAAACAATTTCCACTCCATTTCACTGGTACATCTTTTGAGGACCCACATGATTTTCTTGACCGTTGTTATGAAGTATTGCAGAACATGGGAATAAGTTGAAAGCAACGGGGTTAATTTATATGAGCGGTGAAGTTTAACATTGTGAATTATCAGGCATTCTGACCTATGATTTCGTGCCAAGTGGGGAAGTTCACTGTCAGGGAATAGATTGCGGGGTCATGTGTTATTTCGGTTTTGGCCTGGAATGTATAATGCATGAGATTTTGCAAGAGATGAAACTGGGACTTGTGGTATGTCTGTCTCCTTAATAACCCTATGCCTCAGTGCCAAAGGAGTTATATAACCAACTTTAAATCTACAGAAGGTCTACTCAGCGCGGAAGTCACGGCTACGGATTTTGGGGTGCTCCAAAGGGAGTACAATGATTAACAAGCTTCTAGACTACATGGTTCGTACCAAGATTTATCGGTATAGAGCTCTACTTTTGTGATCATTGTGTGCCAATAGAGATGAAAGTTACTCCAAAAGGATGATGAAAAAGTATATGAATAAAAGGGGTAGCTCAGCAGTGTTGAGTTAACATAGTAAAAGAAGAAATTGGCCGCCGGTGTTTGTGACAAGCATACGAAGAGGATGACCAGCCAATGCAGCATCAATTACTTGACTTAGTTCTCATAAATGCTTTTGAAAGAGTTGTTTCTGGGACTCTCCATAATGCGTGGCGCTTAGGGTTTGAACGGTTGTGTCAGGTCACTATGACTGTGTCAGGATATGCCATCAAGTTCGATAAGTTAGCATGTCATACTCCTATTTCGATTCAGATAGCCAGAGAGCACGTCCACAGACTCATTAAAGGACTCAATTATGATTGTAAAATTTGTTTTGTGCGACGTAGGGCAAGTTGATACTTTATTTAGACTAGTGGTAGAAACTGTCCTAGACTTGGGAGAGTCATATTTCATCAGTGCACTCAGACTACGTGCCCCATTGTAGTTACAACTCAACTTACATGACCAGCTAGGAAAAAAGGGGTCGGAATGTCAAAGGTGGAGGTCAGATTCCTAGAGGTGGAGACCTAGCCTGTTGATATATTTTCTATGGTATGGCTGAGGTCGTTATATCAAATGGTGCCCTTACAAGAACAATCTCTAGTTATTATAAAGTGATAATTTCCTTAACTTGATTCGGTTATGAGTATCTAGAAAAGTCCTCCTAATATGCTCCACTCTCGGGTGAGCTTCGTAACTCTAAAATATACTTATGTGAACACTTGTATTGAGAAATTCTATGGAGATAGCTATATCTATCATTACGTGTTGTAATTTTGTTTGACGGAAAATATTTAAAATAAGAAAAATGGAATATTTCGATTGGCACAATATGCATATTACTTGTGATTCAGAATTGAGGGCGAGATCCTCGCATTTTAATATGATTTGTTATGTTTAAATCGGGCTACGAGCCGCGGTGGAAGTTATGTAAGGACGATGTCACGACCCGGAATTCCCGTCGTCGGGACCGTGATGGCGCCTAACGTTGACCCCGCTAGGCAAGCTAACGCAAATGCTCAATTTTGCTAAAATCCTTTATTATTACGTGAGAACAAGTAAAATATGACCTTTTCATAAGTAAAAGCATAAAAATGAGAACAGTTTAAAAATACATAACTAAATCCACAAATTTTACGAATTCTCAAAATAACCAACCCAGATCTTTGGAATCACAATGTCACGGAATGTCTATGATTAATACATATAAAGGTCCGAAAGAAAGAAATACATTTGTTTTGAAATACAAAAAAAAAAATAGAATGAAGAAGTGGAAGGGGACGCCAAGGCCTGTGGACGCCTGCAGGACTACCTCAGTGTCTCCGGGTGGACTGAAGGAAGCCTCCTAGCTCAATGTCCACAGGGTCCTGTACCAGGATCTGCACAACAAAAAGTGTGCGGGTGTATTATCAGTACAACTGACCCCATGTACTGAGTAAGTGCCGAGCCTAACCTCGGCGAAGTAGTGACGAGGCTAGGACCCGACAATGATATAACCTGTGCAATTTTTATAACATGCGAAAGAAATAACAACAAGAGGAAATAATCAACTAAGTACAAGATAAAGGGGAAAACTACTGGGGATAAAAAGGTAGCAAATAACATGTATAACGGAATAAGGAAACAATTTAAATATCGAAGTAAGTACAGGAATTAACAACACAGAGCAAGCAAGTGCATGGCATCACCCTTCGTGCTTTTACTCTCGGCCTCACCAAAACAAGTGCACGGCATCACCCTTCGTGCTTTTACTCTCGGCCTCACCAAAACAAGTGCACGGCATCACCCCTCGTACTTTTACTCTCATCCTCACAATAAGTAAATAGAAACGGCACGGTATGACCCCTCGTGCTATAATATCATAACATGGCACGGCATGACCCCTCATGCTCTAATATCATAACATGGCACGGCATGACCCCTCGTGCTCTAATATCATAACATGGCACGGCATGACCCCTCGTGCTCTAATATCATAACATGACACGGCATGACCCCTCGTGCTTTTACACTATTCCTCACCCAAACAATATCAGGAACAACAGTTTGGCAAGGAAAATCAACAACATGAATCATAAATCACAACATCCCGGCAAGGGAACAACAAAAGAAAAAACACCGTCCCGGCAAGGGACACAGCTATAACCAATATTACTCAGGTACAAAACCTTGCAAAATATTCCTCAACCGAAACAAGTAATCCACAGTGTTCACAACCAAGAACTTCCATTAACGAACAACTACCAAAGTGAAATTTAATCCATAACACAGTAAATATCAATGAAAATCACATAATTCACAATATCAGACTCAAGGGCATGCTTAACTACAACATATAGGTACTCGTCACCTCACCTATACGTTGAACATGGAATAAACACATAGCAAATAAGACTCAGCACCTATTCCCTTAAGCTAAGGTTAGGCCAAACACTTATCTCGATTTCCACGACCAAAATCACGCCTCAATCACCGCTTTTCCTTTTGAACTCGACTCCAAATCAATTGTATCTAGACATAATTGACTCGATAACATCAATAAACGCTAAATAATTCAATTCCAATGCTTACTTATAGAGTTTACAACATTCTTCCCAAAAATACAAAAATCGACCCCGGGCCCGCTTGGTCAAAATACGAGGTTCGGACCAAAACCCGATCACCCATTCACCCACGAGCCCGAATATGTAATAAATTTTGAAATCCGACCCCAAAACGAGGTCTAAATCCCAATTAATCAAAAGCCCTAACTCTACCCAAATCCCCAATTCTCTACCATTAAACCCCTAGGGTTCTTGAAGATAGTTGGTGAAAAACATTAGAAAGTTGAAAGAAATCAGTCAATGAACACTTACCTACGATTTAGGAAGAAAATCTCTTGAGAAAATCGCCCTAGACCTTCTATTTTTTTATGAAAAATTGAGGAAGAAACGGCTGAAGTTTATTTTTTAAAAACATTACTGCCCGACTCTCGCACATGATGTGCATGGGTCGCACCTGCGCTATCGCAAGTGCGAGAAATCGATCGCACCTGCGGAAATGGACAGACCCACAGGGGGGCCGCACCTGCGGATAATTATCCGCATCTGCGAGGGGACCGCACCTGCGAACAAAGAAGCGCGTCTGCGGTCTCGCACCTGCGGCCCTAGGCTCGCAGGTGCGGGCACACCAGAACTGGTGCACCAGCAGTGATTTTCCAAGTTCAAACACCACGAAACCTACCCGAAACTCACCCGAGCCCTCGGGGCTCCAAACCAAATATGCACACAACCTCAAAAACATCCTACGTACTTACTCGTGCGATCAAATCGCCAAAATAACATCTTAAACAACGAATTTAGCTTTAAAATCAAAGAAAATTTCCAAAACTTTCAAAACATCAAACTTTACATCTACGGGTCCGAATCACGTCAAATGACCTCCGTTTCTTACTCAATCTTACAGACACAACATAATATCATATTGAACCTGTACCGGGCTCCGGAACCAAAATACGGGACCGATACCATAGATTTCACACATAATTATACTTTTAAAAATCCTTTATATTTTCAGAAAATAATTTCTTTCAAAAACTCATTTCTCGGACTTGGGACCTTGGAATTCGATTCCGGGCATACGCCCAAGTCCCATATATTCCTACGGACCCTCCGGGACCGTCAAATCACGGGTCCGGGTCCGTTTACCAAAAATGTTGACCAAAGTCAACTTAATTCTAATTTCAAAATCAAACTTATCATTTTTCTCAGTTTTTCACATAAAGGCTTCCCGGCTACACGCCCAGGATGTGCACGCAAATTGAGGTGAGATAAAATGAGGTTTTCATGACCTCGGAACACAGAATTGGCTAGAAATACACGGGACGACCTTTTGGGTCATCACAATCTCCACCTTTAAAACAAACATTCGTCCTCGAACGTACATAGAAAGGTACCTGAATCTGGGAAAAGATGGGGATATCGGCTCCGCATATCGGACTCGGACTCCCAGGTAGCTGCCTCGGTAGGCTGACCTCTCCACTAAACACAAATCGAAGGATAACTTTTCGATCTCAACTGACGAACCTACCGGGCTAATATGGCTACCGGCTCCTCCTCATAAGTCAAATTCTTGTCCAACTGGACACTGCTGAAGTATAGCACATAAGAGGGATCGGTAAGATACTTCTGCAGCATAGATACATGAAACACCGGATGCACGACTGATAAACTCGGTGGCAAAGAAAGCCTGTAGGCCACCTCTCCTACTATCTCAAGAATCTCAAAGGGACCAATGTACCTAGGGCTCAACTTGCCCTTCTTTCCGAACCTCATCACGCCCTTTATGGGCAACACCCGAAGCAATACCCGGACTCCTACCATGAATGCTAAATCACGAACTCTGCGGTCTGCATAACTCTTCTGCCTGGACTGAGCTGCATGAAGTCTATCCTGAATGATCTTCACCTTATCCAAGGCATCCTGTACTAAATCTGAACCCAACAACCGAGCCTCTCCCAGCTCAAACCACCCAACCGACGACCGACACCGCCTACCATACAACGCCTCATAAGGAGCCATCTGAATGCTCGACTGATAGTTGTTGTTGTAGGCAAACTCATCTAAAGGAAAAAACTGGTCCCATGAACCTCCAAAGTCAATTACACATGCTCGCAACATATCCTCCAAGATTTGAATAGTACGCTCGGACTGTCCGTCCGTTTGAGGATGAAACATTGTGCTCAATTCAACCCGTGTGCCCAACTCACACTGAAATACTCTCCAAAAATAGGAGGTAAACTGAGTACCTCGGTCAGAAATAATGGACACGGTCACACCATGTAGGCGAAAAATCTCTCTGATGTAGATCTTTGCCAATCTCTCCGAAGAATACGAGACTGATACCGGAATGAAGTGTGTTGACTTGGTCCGCCTATCCACAATGACCCATACCGCATCGAACATCCTTTGAGTTCGTGGGAGTCCAACTATGAAATCCATGGTGATACGCTCTCACTTCCACTCGGGAATCTCAATCTGCTGCATCAAACCACCGGGTATCTGGTGCTCGTACTTAGCCTGCTGACAGTTCAAGCACCGTGCTACATAGGATACAATATCTTTCTTCATCCTCTGCCACCAATAATGTTGCCGCAAATCCTGGTACATCTTTGCGGCACCCGGATGAATGGAATACTGGGAACTATGGGCCTCCTACAATATCAACTCACGAAGCCCATCAACATGAGGTACACAAATACGGCCCTGCATCCTCAAGACTCCATCATCATCAACCGTAACCTACTTGGCACCTCCGTGCCGAACCGTATCCCTAAGGACACATAAATGACGATCATCATATTGTCGGTCCCGAATATGATCAAATAATGAAGAACGGGCCACAGTATAAGCCAAAACACTGCCAGCCTCAGAAACATCCAATCTCATGAACCGATTGGCTAAAGCCTGAACATCTAAAGCAAGTGGTCGCTCCCTGACCGGAATATAAGCAAGACTACCCATGCTGACTGACTTCCGGCTCAAAGCATCGGCCACCACATTGGCCTTTCCCAGATGGTATAAGATGGTAATGGCATAGTCCTTCAACAGCTCCAACCATCTTCTCTGCCTCATATTCAACTCTTTCTTCTTGAACAGATATTGCAAACTCTTATGATCTGAGGACACCTCACAGGACACCCCATACAGATAATGCCTCCAAATCTTCAGCGCATGGACAATGGCTGCTAACTCTAAATCATGAACTGCATAGTTCTTCTCATGAACCTTCAGCTGACGTGAAGCATAAGTTATAACCTTTCCATCCTGCATCAACACTGCACCAAGTCCAACCCGTGAAGCATCACAATACACGGTATATGGCCCTGAACCTCTGGGAAAAACCAACATTGGTGCTGTGGTCAAGGCTATCTTGAGCTTCTGAAAGTTCGCCTCACACTCATCTGACCACCTGAGTTGGGCACCCTTCTGAGTCAACTTGGTCATCGGGGCTGCAATATATGAAAAACCCTCCACAAACCGATGATAATAACCTGCTAAGCCCAAGAAACTCCAAATCTCTACAGCTGATGTGGGTCTAGGCCAATCCCTGACCGCTAAATCTTCTTGGGATACACCTGAATACCCTCTGCTGATACAACATGACCCAAGAATGCAACCGAGCTCAACCAGAATTAACACTTGGAAAACTTAGCATACAACTGACTGTTCTTCAGGGTCTAGAGAACGACTCGAAAGTGTTGTTCGTGCTCCTCCCGACTGCGGGAGCAAATCTAAATGTCATCAATGACAATCACGAATGAATCCAGATAGGGCCTGAACACTCGGTTCATCAAATCCATAAAAGCAGTTGGGGCATTTGTCAACCCAAATGACATCACCAAGAACTCATAATGACCATACCGAATGCGAAAAGCTATCTTAGGGACATCGGATGCCCTAATCCTCAACTGATGGTAGCCAGATCTCAAGTCAATCTTTGAAAACACTGTGGCACCCTGAAGCTAGTCGAGCAAATCATCAATCCTCGGCAAAGGATACTTATTCTTGATAGTAACCTTGTTTAATTGCCGGTAATCAATACACATCCTCATTGTGCCATCTTTATTCTTGACAAAAAACACTGGCGCACCCCAAGGAGAAACACTAGGCCTAATAAAGCCTTTACCAAGCAAGTCCTGTAACTGATCCTTCAACTCTTTTAGCTTTGGCGGGGCCATACGATATGGCGGGATAGAAATGGGCTGAGTGCCCGGAGCCAAATCAATGCAAAAGCAAATATCCCTATCGGGTGGCATACCCGGCAGGTCAGCATGAAATACCTCTGGAAACTCACGGACAATGGGTACAGACTCCATAGGAGGAACCTCGGCACTAGAATCACGAACATAAGCCAAATAGGCCAAGCATCCCTTCTCGACCATACGCCGAGCCTTCATATACGACATAACACTGCTAGAAGAATGACCAGGAGTCCCCCTCCACTCCAATCGGGGTACTCCCGGTAAGGCCAAGGTCACAGTATTGGCATGACAATCCAGAATGGAATGATAGGGAGACAACCAATCCATCCCCAAAATGACATCGAAATCAACCATATCAAGAAGTAAAATATCTACACGAGTCTCAAGACCGCCAATAACCACTATGCATGAACGGTAGACTCGATATACCATAATAGAATCACCCACCGGTGTAGATACATATACAGGAGTACTCAGGGAATCACGAGGCATAATCAGATAAGGAGCAAAATATGAGGACACGTAGGAAAATGTAGACCCCAGATCAAACAAAACCGAAGCATCTCTGCTGCAAACTAACACCATACATGTAATGACTGCATCAGAGGCCTCAGCCTCAGGCCTGGCGGGAATAGCATAGCATCGAGGCTGAGCCCCACCAATCTGAACATACCTGGGTCGACCCACTGCGGGCTAACCTCTACCTCTCATAGCCTGTCCTCCACCTCTAACTGTCTGGCCTCCACATCTGGTACCTCGACCTCCACCCCTAGATGGCTGAGGGGATAAGGGTGCACCTGGTGCGGGAATCATAGCACGGGAACCCTAATGCTGAGAACCACTAGAAGCTCGAGGGCAAAACCTAGAAATGTTCCACAGACCACCGCAAGAGTAACAAGGTCTCTGCTGCTGAGACTACTGGCCCTGAAGCTATCCCTGTTGACCTGAATAACCACCCTGGAAGCTCTGAAGCGGCGGTGCACTGATAGGAGTTGGTGGTGCACTGCGGGATACCTAAAGGGCTGATTGGAATGGTCTGGGAAGATGACATCTACCAAACGAATCTCTGCCTCCAGATGAGGCACCACTGAACTAGCCAAAATGACGAGGCCTCTTGTCAGACCCCTGACCACTGCCCTGTAATAAGACCGTCTCAATCCGCCTCGCCATATTGGCCGCCTCCTGAAATGAAATATCAGTACCTGTCTCTCTGGCCATCTGAAGTCTAATCGGCTGAGATATCCCCTCAAGAAACCTCCTCACCCTCTCTCGGTCGGTGGGGAGTATCATGATAGCATGTCGGGCCAAGGTGATGAACCCGGTATCATATTGTGTAACTGTCATAGAGCCCTGCTGGAGACGCTCAAACTGCCTCCGAAGATCCTCTCTCTGGGTAACTAGTAGAAACTTCTCCAAGAACAACTCGGAGAACTGGGCCCAAGACAAGGATGAAGATCTAGATGTTCTGGTCAATAAATAATCCCTCCACCAAGTCTTGGCGGGACCAGAAGACGGAAAGTAGCAAAATCGACCCCATTGGTCTCCACGATCCCCATGTTCCGAAGAACCTCATAGGAACTGTCTAAGTAATCCTGGGGGTCCTCTGATGGTGCACCACGGAAAGTAGTAGGAAACAACTTGGTGAACTCCAATCTCCATAAAGCATCAGTGGACATGGCTGCTCCATCAACAGCTTGAGCTGCACCCACTGGCTAAACTACTCCAGTTGTCTGAGGTGTTGGAGTCTGGAACTGAGAGGCTAACTGCTCTGGCGTACGGGTGGCAAGAGTCTGAGGCCCTCCCCCAGTCTAAGAGACGGGTGGTGATGTAGGAAGTAGACCTGCCTGAGACACGCTCTCCATAAGGCCCACTAAACGGACCAGAGCATCCTGAAGTACCGGGGTGACAATGAACCCCTCTGGGACCTGAGCTGGCCCAACCGGAACTGTCTGACCAGGAACCTCATCGGCCAGCTCTACCTGAGGATCCTCCACTGGGGCTGCTGCTTTGGGCATCATCGGCCAAACATCTAAAAGAAATTTCCACTACCTCAAAGACCTCCGTCTTTTGTCGCCTGGGAACCATAAGAAGTCACCATCTAGAAAGATACTGTCAAAACATAAGGAGCAAAGCCATGAGGAGCGGGTCATTTTGAATTTACTACTGACAAAGAAATTTGTAGTGCTTTCCCATCACGTATGAAGAGGAAGTCTATTTTGTCAATATCCACATATGGTCCACTAAAGGTGTAAAGGAGAACCATTGTTTACACTTGTCAGCCTCGTAAAAAAGATGAGAAAGAGAAAGAAGCCATGTCGACTATCCAAGGAAGTCAAAAAGAAAAGTCAGACTTTGTGGAAACATCCTATCACATAATTGTGGAAGATAGCCCATGTCTTGACGTTGATGATGGAGTACACGAAGCTCCCCCTTAACTAGAAGATGGAGGACAATTGAATGTGGATAAGCTTAAGGAACTCAATTTAGGAACTCCGAAAGATCCACGCCCCACCTCCATTAGTGCGCTTATTACGCCTCAGGAGGAGGAATACTCCAAGTTATTGACTGAGTACAAAGATGTCTGCGCTTGGTTGTATAAAGAAATGCATGGTCTTAGTACTAAGGTAGTCGTTCAGCATTTAGGGATCAAAAGTGGAGCACGCCATGTGAAGCAGTCAAAAAGCATATTTCGACCCGAGCTAGTACCACAAATTGAAGTCAAAGTCAACAAGCTCATCTAGGCGGGATTTATTCGAGAGGTGAAGTACCCATCATCGATATCGAATATTGTACCTGTCAAGATGAAGAATGGTCAAATACGTGTTTGTGTTGACTTTCGAGACCTAAATAAGGCATGTCTGAAAGATGACTTTCCGCTACCAATTATTGAACTCATGGTTGATTCTACGACAGGGCATGAAGTTATGTCATTCATGGATGGGTCCTCCAGATACTATCAAATCAGAATATCTCCAAAAGATGAAGAGTTTACTGCTTTCCGAACTCCAAAAGGGATATACTGCTACAAAGTGATGCCCTTCGGTCTAAAAAATTATGGTTCCACCTACCAACGTGCAATGAAAAACATCTTTGACGACATGCTTCATAAGAGGGTTGGATGCTACATTAATGATTTGGTGGTGAAGACAAAGAGTAGGTGTTACCACCTTTAAGACCTTCGAATTGTTTTTGAAAGGTTAAGAAAATTCGACCTGAAGATGAATCCACTCAAGTGTGCATTTGGAGTTATCTCACGAAATTTCTTGGCTTCACTGTGCATCATTATGGAATTGAGGTTGATCCCACAAATATTGATGCCATTCAGAAAATGCCCGAGCCAAAGAACTTGAGAGAGCTTCAAAGGTCTCCAAGGAAACTTAGCATTCATCCGGAGGTTCATCTCTAATCTGGTCGGATGATGTCAACCCTTCATTCATCTAGTAAGGAAGGATATCCCTTTTCATTGGGATAAGTCATGTCAAAAGGCTTTTGAAATAATCAAGAGATACTTGCTGAATCCACCTATGTTGGGGGCACCATCGTTTGGGAAGCCATTGATACCCTACATCGTGGCACAAAGAATGTTCACTTGGAGCACTACTTGCTCAAGAGAATGAGGAAGGAATGGAACAATCCTTGTACTACCTCAACCGAACTCTAATAGGAGTTGAGTTGAACTATACGCCTGTTGAGAAAATATGCTTAGCTTTACGTTATGCAATAAAGAAGCTAAGGCATTATTTTGAAGCATACACCATCAAACTCATCTCTCGAGCACATCCCCTAAAGTTCGTGATGAATGGACCTGTTCTTTCTGTACGCCTAGCAAGATGGTCCATATTGTTTAACCAATATGAGATCACATACACACCACAAAAGGTTGTGAAAAGACAAGCACTAGCCAATTTTTTAGTTGATCACCCTTTTTCGGTCGAATGGGAGCTTTCTGATGAGTTTCCAGATGAAGACATTTTGTTCATTGAAAAATTGCCACAATGGACAATGTTCTTCGATGGATCTGCGTGTCGTAATGGTGCGAGGGCAATTGTTGTGTTGATCTCTCCATAAATACAAGTCTGGCCATTCTCCTTTGTTTTAGGTGAAACACGCTCCAACAATGTCGCGGAGTACCAAGCTTTGATCGTTGGTATCAAAATTTCATTAGACATGAATATTCTACAGTTGGAGATCTACGACGACTCTAAGCTGATCATCAACCAAGTGTTGGGGAGTTATGAGGTAAAGAAGGAGGATCTCTTGCCATACCATCAATATGCTTCTGGTTTACTTGAAAAATTCGACTAAGTGTTCTTAAACCACGTCCCAAGAGAAGAAAATTGCAAGGTTGATTCTTTGGCTAACTTGGACATGACGATGGCACTGGAGAGAATGAGTCAACAAAAGTATGTATGTGTCATCGATGGGTTATTCCTAGACTTCTTGATCTTCAAATAAAAAAAAGTCATCATACATCTGTTCGAGTGATTGAAGAAGAAGATTGGAGGAAACCACTGATACAGTACCTTGAACGTGGAAAGTTACTTGAGGATCTGCGACAAAGAACAGACATCAAACGAAGAGCACCACAATTCATCTTTAGGGGACATTGTTTTGCCGCTCTTTTGAAGGACTATTTTAGCGATGTCTTGACAAAGAAGAAGACCACCAAGCGATGGAGGAAACACATTCTAGTTCATGTGGAGCACACCAATTTGGTTCCAAGCTCCATTTTTGCATCAAGAGGATGGGGTACTACTGGACGATAATGGAGAAAGATTGCATGGATCATGCCAAAAGATGCCAAGCGTGTCAATTTCACGCCAACTAATCCACAAACCTCCAGAGCCTCTTCATCCAACTGTAGCTTCATAGCCTTTTGATGCATGGGGACTTGACGTTGTTGGACCGCTTCCAAAGTCATCAAAGGGACAGATATACATATTGGGCTGCTATGGACTACTTCTCTAGATGGGATAAAGTTGTTCCACTCAAGGAGGTGAAAAAGGAAATTGTTGTCGATTTTATCAAGTCATATATAATTTTTAGGCATGACATACCAAGATACATAGTAACTGATAATGGAATGCCATTTTCCAACAAGCTCGTGGAGAGTCTGTGCGAGAAGTTCGATTTATAGCAACATAAATCTTCAATGTATGATACACTCGCCAACGGACTTGGTGAAGCTTTTAACAAGACGCTTGGTAACCAAGAGAGACTGGAATGGGAAAATTGGTGAATCTTTGTGGGCATACCGGACAACCTTCAGAACTGCTAGACAAGGAACTCCTTACTCTTTGGTGTATGGCGTAGAAGATGTCCTTCCGTTGGAGCAACAAATTCCATCATTGCGGGATCGTAATCCAAGAAAGACTCATATCTGAAGAGAATGCTCAACTTCGCCTAGCAGTGTTAGAGGCATTGGATGAGAAAAGATTGGAAGCGCAACAAAAATTGGAATGCTATCAAGCTCGACTAGCTAGAGCCTTCAACAAGAAAGTGCGGCCACGATCATTCCAAGTGGGAGACTTGGTCCTAGCTGTTCGAAGGCCCATAATCCTCAACAAACGCATGAGCGACAAGTTTACTTCAAAATGGTATGGGCCGTATGTTGTGAAGGAAGCCTATTCAAATGGCGCATACAAAATCATTGATAAGGATGGTCTCAAAGTTGGTCCAATCAATGGCAAATTTCTGAAGCAATACATCTAATGAAAGTCAACTACGTTCCTCGACGTACGAGCCTAAAATGCAAGTCATGACGCTCTTTGATGCATGAGCCTAAATTGCACGTTGCTACAGTCAAGGTCGTGTAATTAGTACTTGGGCTGATATCATTAACCGTGCTAACCTTGGTATGGAAGTTATGCTTCGGGCGAAAGCATTGATTTCCGGTCTCATGGTGGCAAAGAAAAAGAAAGAGGAAGCGCTCTTGTTCTTCTGGCCTGCATGAGTCTAAACTGTGCATGGCCAAAAACAATGCCTGCTAGATTGAAAACCTCGTGAGAGGCGACCTGGGCAAAAATTAGGACATTAAAAAAACTCATCACTCTGAACTATGTTATGTCTTGATCCTCTTCACCGAGGTATGTAGGCATCCTAGACTTCCATTCTAATTTCAGTCGCATGAGTTTAAAAAAAGGGTTTTGGCTTATGTGATCATCACACTAACTCATCCAAATGTGGAGGCATATAAAAATAAGGAAAAGAAGAAAATTAGCGTTGAAGTATAAAAGATATTTTATATTACTTCAATGTTACAAAATTGATACATCTAAAAGTGTAGAGACGAAAGGGATTAGTCATTTTCCTATACAAAAGCCTAAGTCATGAAAATAGTCGTAAACTAGGCTTTATTGACGACTCGTCTCAAATTCTTCTTCCAAGTATATATGACGTCTCCACATTTTAATACACTATCCTCAATGTACGTGTATCACATTCAGTAGGTGTGATGATCTCTTGACCATGTATCTTATTGTTAGGCCTCGAGCATGATAGTTTGCTTCACTCGCGCAAGTTTTGGTTGAAGGTCCCGTACATGAGAAGTCGTCTATATTGAAAAACCTTCAATCACAATGGGAGACGCCGATGAACGTCAAGACTGTCAACAAATCAAGTGCAACAGTTGGTGAAGGGGTGGCTTCGAATCTTGAATGACATCTTAGACTGATATCTGGACCCCTTTGAACTTCCTTGCGAGCCTGTAAAAGAAATAAATGAAGAGATAAGATTTTTGAAGCATGATAGCTAAATTTACTACATGCAAGACTCTAGAGTCAATTTCCAGAAGAAAAAAAACATTTGTAGGACAACTCAGAGAGCATAGAGTTAGAAAGCGAGCTCAATGGACGACGAGATTAATTTTGGAAAACTACTGTGGTCCATATGGAAGACGTTATGCTCCAAACATTTTATATGTTTTAGATTCGGATGTCTAATTTCCAACAACACAAACCATTTGCAATTTGGAGGCTCCTAGCTCAAGATACGATTTTTTTTGCCGGAGCTACACGAATCTAAAAGTTTACTGCAACTAGGTCGCATTTTGAGAATTTTATATTAGTAGTTATGCATGAAATTCATATGAGATGCAACTCTATGATTTACTTTCTAACGGCACAAACAGATCACATTTTGGAGATTCCTAGTCCAAGATATGATTTTCTTTATCTAGAGTGCGCAAATCTGGAAATCAAGTGCGGCAGATGTCTGTTGCAACTTCAAAATATTATGGCGGACGTTCTGAAAGGATTTTTGCCGTGGTATTTACTTGTGAGTTTCGGAGTTTTCTTTCCAACAGTACAGATGACCCATGATTCTGACACCCGAAGCTCGAGATATGAATTTTTCAATGAGAGTGCATAAAGCTAAAACGGATCAAGGCAGACATCAAGAGCGACTTCAAAATAATGTTGCGACCAATCTAAAAGGATTTCTGCCACGATATTTTCAAGTGTTGCAGGTATCAAAGTTGTCTTTCTGAGGAAACATACGGCTCGCAATTTGGATGTTCCTAGTTTGAGATATGTACTTTCCAATGACAGGATGCAGTGTTGTGAATTCGAAATGACAGATTTGTGCATTGCCTTCGAAAGTTCATTCCGACTTGTCCTGATGGAACTTGGCCCTAAATTTTGGATATGTCATTGTGGTGCAAGTTTTGATAATGCAGAACCAAGCGGATTGCAGTTTGGACACTCCTATGTTGGGATACAATTTTTCCAATGAGAGAATGATATGCCATAGGGTCAAAGCAGCAGAGACGTGTCAGGTGCTTGCTTGCCGAAATTGGAAAGGCCTACTCCAGTTGTCTTCCTCGCCAGCTTGCAACGATGCGATGTGGTATATGTTGCACTCGCCAATGATGAAGTATGGTCTCACCAAGCCTCCAGGAGTAGGGATATCGTCGCCGAGGTTGAAAAGACACTCCATGTGTCTCTCCCGCCTCGCCGCAACAAAGAGACAAGTGTTTTGCTGCAAATCGTATAGGCATCTCGTCCATCTCCTTAGGGATATCAAATACCCCTGGTACTCTCGCAAAAGCTTGTAAAAGAAAAATATTTTGGAAATCCTCGATGCCAACAACACGAAGTTTTTGTGGATACAGTGCCAATAGCACGACGATTCAGCAGCATGGCACTTCAGTTTGACATAAAAAGACATCAGAAACAACACAACAGTCTAGTTCAGTGTGGCAGGTATCGGTGCCCATAATATGAAGGTTTAACTTACGGCAAAATTTGGTCTTGAACAACGATCTCCATTGCTCAAAGTTTGCAAATTTGGCTTCTCATACTAGTGGATTCCTTCAATATGATTAATTCTGAAGAAAGAAGCAATACAAGAAGCACAACTTCATCCCCAAATCATTGCATGCCACGCTCTTGGTTGCTTCTAGTTCTCTTTTCTACCTGTTTAGATTGAATGATCTGCTGCATAAAAAAGGGAGAGAGAGCAAGTCATTATTTAACAAAAATTAAGGAGATAAGAACAATAAAAGGAATAAAAGGAAGGGCGAGTGCAAGCAGTTCGTGAAATCAATTGGAGATGGAAGAAGCTCTAGTATTAGTTTTGGTGCTTCGACCCAGTTAGACAGAGGAACTTGATATTCAGTTGTGATGGAAAACTAGTTGGCTTGGTCCTCTTTTTATAGGGATCGCACGAAGAGTTCGCCTTTTAAACGGAAAAGAAGAGAGTTATCGGATTGAAGTTAATTATCCCGTGGATAAGTTGGACTGAAGTTGAAGAAAGAAGATTTCGTGTGCTAGTAAAACACAAATTGAGAACTCGTCATGTGTAGAATGCAATTAATGTCCAAACACGATTTAAGTTAGGTGAGCTATGTGGGCTTTGCTTAATGTTTGGATTTAGTCATTCTTCCAAAAAGAATTGGATTAAAATAGTAATTCAAGTCAAAGATGGAATTACTTTGATCTATTGTCCTTAAGAAGATCTTGAATTGATCTTCTAATCGGATAAGGAAAATATAAAAAGCAGCTCCTTCCTTGATTAAGCAGGTTTACCCAAGTGATTATTTTGGAATATTTTACATGGATGAAATTTCAGTTTTGATATTTCCGTGCTTCACTTCGAAGGAGATATGTGCAATTAAGTTCAAAAGAGGCTTTTGTTACAAAAATAATAATTATCTTACAGGTATTTCAAGCCTCATCTTCAAGTCTTGGTAAGCCACGTTAGGACAAACCTTGAATTAGGGAGCATCTGTAGACATATAAAATTTATTGGGTCTGATCCATACAAAATTTGGATTAAATTCAAATTGGATAAATAATTAATATGGACTTTACCAATTAAATTAGTCCATTTTATTATTTTCAAGCCCAAGAACCATTTCAACTTAAGGCCCAGAATCCTGCCATGTGTCAAGTGACATGACATATCCAGTCAAACTGCAAGCCAAAAAGAAGACACCACGTGTTAAATGATATGGCAATCCAAGTCAAAAAACAAGAACCAACCACAGGTCGCCAAGTGGCTAAAATGACATGTCTTAGCTAATCACAAACAAGCTTATCACATAGCTTGAGATAAGTTTGATGACTCACATGAGCCCATCAGAATCAAGCAAGAGAGTTCCTATGTAACTAGATTGTCCATACTCTACAACTATAAATAGAAGGGTTACATAACTCTCTCGGAGATTTAGGTTGGAAAAGAACATTTAGCAACTGGGGAAGGTATCCACAAATAGAGAGATCAATCATCAAGTGCATAGTTCTTCAAAAAAGGAGTGATCAACAGAATTCTTCCCGGAGATCAACTCGTAACAACAAAGTGTTGCTCGACTTTATTAGCGATTAAATACATCACAAGAAGGTCTGCATTGTCCTACATTCGAGAAAGACTCTTCTCAATCCCTCGAATCAAAGAGAATTTTAGAGAGGAGAATCAAGGGATACATAGAATTGTACTCACAAAATATTTATCAATAAATCATTTTTCTTCGTGTTATTTTTGTTGCAGCTTATTTTCCATACTACGAAAATTTGTTGCGAACAACACTCAAACAGATGGATAAAGGACTGCAACTCTACCGATGAGTTACAAAACGGTCTAATACAATTCAATCCAATTATTATTATTGTTGTTAGTATTATTATCCTTTCACTCATTTTTTTACCATATTTATTTTTACTGGTGTCTTATCTTTATATAGCTAATGTTAGTCCAGTTCCATTTCTCCATAAAATAACCATTTATGTGTAATTCTTTTTAAAAGGATGTTTTCTTGAGTAAGCATGAGACCTAATAATGGTGATAATAATAAACTTTAGTTTCTTGATTGTAAAATTTATCCTGATAAAGTATATATAGATAATTCAGCCAAAAGTTTATTAGTGAATCTCTATTTATTTGATGAAAAAAATCTCTATTTATTTAATTTTTCAATAATATTTTATTTAAGGATTGTGAAAAAAGTTACACTAAAAATAAAAACACTTAAGGGAAGTTATATATTTCAGATATTGTGACCATTTTATTAGTAATGTGTAGTGCTATGATTTTAAGTGATAAAGTAAAGTTGTATAATATTTATGAAAAAACCTTATAATTATACGATCATTTTTAAAACGGAAAAGGTCCAAATATGCCCGTGAACTATGTGAAATAGAATAAATATGCCCGTCGTTATTAGTTTGGTCCAAATATACCCGATCCGTCCAATAGTTGTGCAAATTTGCCCTTTTTTAACAGAACCAACATTTTTTTTTAATTAAATAATACCAAACCCATCTTATAATCTACCCACCCGACCCGACCCGATTCGCCTCATACCTAAAAGACCCAGACTTTCCTTTTAATAAAACAGAACCCGATTAATTCAGTGTCTTCTGCCCGCCTTCCGTCTGCCTTATTCTTCCCGGTGCCTTCTTCTGTTTGCCTTCTTCTTCCTGGTGTCTTCTTCTCTGAGTATGACAAGCTAGGGTTTTCCATCTTCTGACTAAGGTATGACTACTTTATTCTTTATTTGTGTGTTATATATGGATTTCGATTTGTGAGTTGTGTGTTTCATATTTAGGGACAAGCTATGCTTTGTTAGAATCCATTATAGAGTGATATTGTTTCTGATATTATTTTGTATTTTAATACACTAAAGAACAAAATACAGTCAGTTAATTTGATAATTTTGATGGTTTTGTCGGGTGGTTGGGTCTTTTTGTATTTTAATACATTAATTTGATAATATTGGACAGGATTTGCTATTTTTTTTTGTCTGCGTTTTGAATATGGCTTTATATATACTGATGTGGTCCCTTCTTTGTCCCTTTTTCTATACCTTTACATGTGAAGTCCAAATGATTGATAAAGTGGACTTAGTGTTTCACTATGGGGGTAACTGGGTCTTTTCCCCCGAGATACTATATAACAAGATGTCGGTGCACACTTTGTCTGGTTATGTCTCTTATCTTGTTAAATATGATTTTATTTGTGAAGATTTTACAAAAAAGTTAGGGTTTAGCTCTGTCGAACAACTTTTAGTGACTGGACCTTCGGAGAGGTACTATTTGGTAACTGATGACGAAGGTGTGAAGACTCTTCAGTCCTTGTTTTCTAAAGACTTCAAGGTGATTAATTTATTTGATGTTGATGAGTCTGACTTGAGGGTATTTGCTCAAAATATTACTCATCATACAGAGACATATTCTATAGACATTGATGTAGCTTCTGAATGCGAACATAATCTTGGGGGAAGTGATTTTGATGAATTAGATTATTTTGATGATGATTCTATAGAACTTGATGGTATTGCCAAAGAAAAGAAGATGGTTATAACTGATAAGCTGGAACATTTTAAGGAGTTAGAGGTAGGTATGACATTTAAGGATATTGTAGAAGCTAGAAAGGCAGTAAACGTCTATGCAATGGTAAATAAAAAAAGGTTAAAGTTGTTCAAAACGGATACAACTAGGGCTAGTTACAAGTGTGCTGAAGGGTGCCCTTTTAGACTGCATATTTCAAATGATAAGAAGTGTCCTACCATTAGAATCAAAACATTGAAAGATGAACATACATGTGATCCATGTTTCAAAAATGCTAGGGCTGACCAGAATTCTTTGGCCCAATTTTTTAAGAGAAAGGTGCAGTACAATCCTAAGTACAAGTTACAGGATATGAGAGCTAAGTTGGAGAGTGGTTTTGATTTAAATGTGTCCAAAAGTAAGCTCAAAAGGGCCAGGGGTTTGGCTCTTAAGAAGTTGGAGGGCAATTTTGTTGATGACTATAACAAACTCGAGGCATATGGACAAGAAGTAAGACAATCTAATTCGGGCAGTGATGTTGTGATCAATTTATCAAAGAATGCTCTTGAATAAGGGAAAAGAAAGTTCTTAAGGATGTATGTATGCTTCAATGCATTGAAAAATGGGTGAAAAAGTGGCTTGATACCATTGATTGGGTTGGATGATACCTTTCTTAAGGGTAGATTTAAGGGTCAATTGTTAGTGGTTATTGGTCAAGATTGTATGAACCAATCTTATCCTCTTGCATGGGCTGTGGTAGACAAGGGAACTGCCAGGACTTGGGGTTGGTTTTTAGAGTGTTTGAAGGTTTCTCTGGAGCTAAATGATGGACAAGGAGTGACTTTCATCTCAGATATGCAAAAGGTAAACACTACAACTTTCATCTCTGATTCTCTTGTATACACTTATATATTTTACCTTTTATATATATTACACTTATATAGAAGGAGTCCCTGTACCAAATGCTGAAATTTAGCATAAGTTAGCTAATATTTTTGTGAAAAAGTTAAGAAACTTAGTTTATGGATGACTATTGCTTTTTGGTGAATTTTATGTTGGTTTAACTGAATTTTATGCTGGTTATGCATTGTGTCCGTATGGTTTTAGCAGTACAAGAACTGTTTTGATATGCTGTCCGTTAACTTTTCTTGATGGCTTCTACATTTATGAGTGTTTATCTTCTTGCTTGTATCTTTCTGGAAATCCATGGTTACACATGTTGAACCTGGTTACATTGTAGTGTAGTTTGTTATTATGCTTAAGAATTCCCAAACTAATGACTTTGGTTCGCTTTCTTACTCTAACCTTGGAACTTTTAGGTACTTGGTCCATGCAAATGGCATTTGTGCAGGTTATTCTCTTCTATCACCAATAGTAGCAGTTGTTCCTCGTCCTATAACTATGTTTAGAGCCTGAACTTTCTTCCTCCTTGATCAGATACTGACATACATAATACTGGCTGCCGGAGTTGCGTCAACCGAGATGGTGTATCTGGCATATAAAGGGGACACATCAGTTACATGGAGGATTTTTCCATAAAGCCACGGCATCTGTATCTGTTACATTCATAGTAAGCCTTTGCTATGCAGGGTTATCGCTGCTTTCGTATTACCGGCTTTTCAGCAAGTATGATGCACCAGTTGAGCTCTATAATAACAAAGGGGGTATTGAGATTGCTACATATTGAGAGTTCCATACTAATCCATGATCAAAGACATCTGCATTTCCCTCTTTGTTTAGGCTAAGTGGTGCACTAGTTTTTGGTTCTACTATCTCATGTACACAGCAGATGTCAATAAAAGATGGCATTTAGGTGCAATTAGAGGATGTTGCTTCACTTCAATATCATATCTAGTAGAATTGTGGTCTTCAACATTCTCTAGCCTCATGTGTTCAGTTGTTTTAACTAATTAATACGCTCATGCTCTTGTGATTGTAGCTGCTCTTTGATGTTCTCTCAATGAAGGATTATTGTACTTTGTTACAGAACTAGTATCCCATCCGAATTGATTATTCAGACGCTAATTGAAGGCTTGTTTTTTGAGAAAGATATTTCCATTTCATCATGCATTGTCAATAGGCATGATCTTCAGTTCATCTGGTGGTTGAGAAATTCACATAGAAAAACCATGCATTAGAGTAAGATCTTTTCTTTTAACCCCACTGATTCCATATGTAAGATGTAAAGCAATTACACAACACCAGAAAATTCACAACCATATTTTTAATCATTACATCACAAAATACATTGCATATTACAACCATTTTCATCCAACCATTACAATACAATGCATCTAAATTATACAACTAAAATAATCATAAGCAATTACAACCATAAACAATTACAACCATATTTTCAAGTCTTCCCTCAAAACATGAAACTAACCACAAATCCAATAATGAAATCCAAAAATATAAGAAATAATTTTTCCCCCCTGTTTCCAAGTCTTTCTTTAAGAAGAGCATCATTTTCCCTTTTCAATGTGTTGATGACAATAATAGCTCTTGGTGGAAATTCATCGTCTTCCCATTTCCAATAACCACATCCAGTTTTCTGCAATTAAAACATTAATCATAACAAAAATCAATTACAAATATGCCAAAATCATTAATCCAAAATCTGTCGGAATAAGCATTAATTAGGAAAAAAATAGAAAACTTACATCAGGTTTATGACACCTGAAAAAGCGTTTTCCGAGATTTATTTCAGTCCGCGATGTGAGATGGAGTGCAGCAACTCCACATCCACACATCCTTCGACGGCTATTTGAAGAACTCGAACATTCCGACATTTCAAAGCAACTGAAAGGAGTAAGAACTCAAGCACTAGTTGAGTTTCAAAAACTTGAAGCACTAGTAAGAACTCAAGCACTAGTTGAAACTCAAAATCTGTCGGAATTCTGCAAATAAAAATTGAATTCCAAAAACTCAAGCACTAGTTGAGTTTCAGCGATTTACAAACATAAGAAATAGGACGTGAGCACCATTTTCACATAAACCAGCAGAATACAAAACCTCTTGCAAGTGCTTTTCCAGGGGAGAAAGAAAGAGGAGAAAGAAGAAATTTTGAGAGGAGATCCGTACCATTTTCAGATAAATTCACCAATTACACGAACATGGAGCAGAAGGAAAGAGTGATGAAAACCCTAGTTGGGATTTAGGAAGAAGAAGGCAGACGGAAGGCGGACAGAAGACACTGAATTAATCGGGTTCTGTTTTATTAAAAGGAAAGTCTGGGTCTTTTAGGTGTGGGGCGGATCGGGTCGGGTCGGGTCGGATGGGTAGATTATAAGACGGGTTTGGTATTATTTAATTTTAAAAAAAAAGAAAATGTTGGTTCTGTTAAAAAAGGGCAAATTTGCATAATTATTGAACGAATCGGGTATATTTGGACCAAACTAATAAGGACAAACATATTTGTCCTATTCAACATAATTTACGGGCATATTTGGACCTTTTCCGTTTTTAAAATTTACCCCAACTCCTAGATACACAAGACAAAACAAAATAATAAGGGAGTAAGAGAAAAAAGAAAGAAAAAGAGTAAAGTAGCGCAAAACCGGGATTGCATTTCTCCTAAATCCTTCTTCTGAGGAAAACAGTATCACTGTCTCTTCTTTGTCCAAACTTCAAAACCCTTTTACTCTCCTTCCCTTAGCGTGACGATGACCGACCGTGACCGAACTCGTTACCGTGACCGTGAAATTGACCGGGAGAGAGAGCGAGAGAGGGACAAGGATAGAGACAGAGATCGGAAACGTGACCGGGATGACCGTGACCGGAGAGACCGTGAACGTTCTTACACCCCTGACCATATCAGAACCAGTCGACACACTCGCTCCCGAACTCGTTCCCCTTCCACTGACCGTCACCGCCACCGCCACCGTTCTACTTCGCGCTCCCGTTCTCCCACTGACCGCCGCAACCGCCACCGTCACCACCGCCCCTCTGCGGAAAGTCCTCCTAGAAAGAGACGAAAAGATGACGGAGATCGGGATAAGGATAGGGACAGAGATACGCGGAGAGAGGTTGAGGATTTTGTGGACGGGATAGCGAAAGAACAGAAGAAGCAGAAGAAAAAGGAGGAGGAGGGGAGTGGTGATGAAGTGATGATGGATGAGGAAGAGATTGAGATGATGAAGAAATTGGGTATACCGGTAGGGTTTGATTCGACAAAGGGGAAGCCAGTGGCAGGGAATGATGTGGGTGCTGTAAGGAAAGTCACTAAACGGCAGCCTCGACAGTACATGAATAGGCGTGGTGGCTTCAATAGGCCCTTGCCTGCTGAGTGCAACCGCTGATTTTCTCAGGTTTTTGTTCTTATTGTCTCTATAAACGAAGAGTTTAGTTCCTCTTTTTTTTCTTCTTTTTTTTGTGTGTAAGGGGGGAGGTTAGTTTTGAAATTTTAAGTATTAGAGAGTTGATTTATGTATATTTAGTGTTTGGTTTAGCTTCTTAATGGAATTATGATGTTATCCCTCAAATAATGAGTAGCGATCTCTTACTTGTTTGGTTTGGGACAATAGTGCAGCAAAGCAGTGATAAGAAAATGGAAGTTGGGCCTAATTTAATCCAAAAGCTAGCTATACGGGACTCAATGTCATTATTTTGGATTAGTTGAAGAATTGAGATGAAGGATAGAAATTCAAAACAGTGTTATTCAGGGAAACTCGAGTATATTAGTGAATTTTGTTTCTTATAACAACAACAACAACAAACCCAGTTTGATCTCAACATATGAGGTCTGGGGAGGTTAGTCTGTACGCAGACCTTACCCCTACCTAATGCAGGTAGAGAGGTTGTTTCCAATAGACCCTCGACTCAGAAAGTGCAAGAAGAAGAGGGACGCAAGGAAGGAAGAAAGATGGGGGGAAAAAAGAAAAAAGAAAATCACATACCGTAA
The DNA here is from genome assembly GCA_005239495.1 of Nicotiana undulata. Lineage (NCBI taxonomy): Eukaryota > Viridiplantae > Streptophyta > Magnoliopsida > Solanales > Solanaceae > Nicotiana > Nicotiana undulata. Next base: position 39,632 of record MDKH01125184.1, on the reverse strand, counting down.
TAAAGGATAAATAGTATCCAATAATAGTAACAGGAAATACAATACCTGAGGCGAACGAAACCACATACCGTAATAAAAATCTAAGAATATGAAGGGAAATGCATGTTACTAAGCTTATCAATGAACACTATAAACTACCTACCAACCTTCTACCTTAATCCTCGACTTCCACACCCTCCTATCAAGTGTCATGTCCTCAGTGAGCTGAAGCAGCGTCATGTCATGCCCTGCCTAATGACTTCTCCCCAGTACTTCTTAGGCCTACCTCGACCCCTTCTCAAACTCTCCCTGGCCAACCTCTCACACCTCCTGACAGGGGCATCAATGCTTCTTCTCCTAATATGTCCGAACCATCTCAGCCGCGACTCCCGCATCTTGTCCTCCATGGAGACTACTCCCGCTCTATCCCGGATAGCTTCATTCTTAATCCTATCTCGCCTGGTACACCACACATCCATCTCAACATCCGCATCTTTGTGAATTTTGTTTCTTATTGCGAGTATTTAACATGTGCATGTTTAACCTTTTAAGCTTTTAATAAGGCATGATATACATTATTAGAAATTGTCAGACTCATGGGGTTTTTTCAAGCTTCAACTTTTTTACCCCTTCTAAATAAATTAGATAATCAGCATCTGAAGATAATATCCCCGTCCGAAAAGCTTTTTTTTTAAAAGTCCCTTCATTGTAGCTTTGCACTGTCTTTGTCCTTACGCCATGTTCACGAAAAAAAATTGTGTAGAAAGATTAAGTGTCTGGGAAATGATTACTTGCAGATTTTGGTGGAAAATTAGGAAGAGTGTGCAAAAGATATGATAGTCATGGAATTAATCCGTTTTTTGTGCATTAGTGGAATTAGGAATGCATAGCAACCTTGATGCTCTTTTGATGTATACTTATTCAATTTCCACAAAAGTTAAACTGAAACAAACTGATGCCCTTAATTGTAATTACATGTATGCAGGTTGAGATTGAGATATGTAAATTCATCAATAGTCAAGAATCTCAATCGTGTTTAAGATTTGAACTAAATTTCACAATAGTGGATGCTTGTCAGTCATTCATGTTTTCCTAGTAAGTTATTAACCCAGATTGGGTTTACATTCTCTAAAATTTGGTCAACTCCCCTTTATGGTTATCTTTGTTTAACATTAAGATGGTTGGTTGAAGTTATTCAATGGGTTATTACAAAATATTCGATAATCCATGGTGTAGCATTTACTGATTAGTGATGGACGCATAGAAGCCCGAGGTAAGTAGAAAAATTGTATAACCTTCACCTAGCGGAGAAATATGTAAAACAAAAAGAAAGAGATACAGAAAAAAGAAATTTTAGTCTTATGTAGAGCTTTGGGAGTCAGGTTGATACAGCACTCTTATAGTTTCTTGAGCTTTGGCTTTCTGTGATGCTTAGTGCTGCTGTGGCCTTCTTAACATGGCCCGAAATTGGCGAAGTTTTGTTGGGGGCAGGGGAGGAGTATCTTTAATGTGCCAATGGCAAGCTATACCTTAGTAAGTTGTTTCACAGTGTTGATTTTGTTTTTATCTAGTTGCCAAGAAAATATAAGAGAGACGCCTGTGTAGACTTGTTATTGTTTTCTTCTGATACGGTAAAACTTACCCTCCCAAACCCCCAACGCAGGAGACCAAAAGTCCTTTTTCACTTTGTTTCCTTCGTGAGGCAAACCTCCAAGCTTGTGGTCGAACATGAGGGTCAGACCACTAGGCTAACAGTGCAAACACATACTTCTTTATGTGTTTCCTACAGGGAAGTATCTAATATTGCAGAACAGTATAAATTCAGCTGCACCCAATATTCGATGACAGCAAAATGACTTGTATGATATCTACAAATCTGTTTATTTTCGATAAGTTTCTTAAGTCGTTTCTTGGTAAACCACTTTTTAAACAGGTTTATCTGCAGTGCAAAAAGTGCAAACCTTCTTTTCTTGTTTGCTTCAAAATTGTCCTACCTGTAGGAAGTGTGTTGTTTTCATGTAGTAAACGTGAGATTAATTGCTGTTGTGTAACTGGAAAGTCTGCGAGAGAGGATCGACTATTCGGAGCACAATAAAGGAAGAATAAGACAACAGGAGCTACGTAGATGACTGATGAATATGACAAGTTTCTGAATGGAACGAGTAAACGAAAAAAGTGAAACCTTTGTCACTCTTTTATTCTCATCAAGATTACGGATCTCTTTTCTTCTTCCCTTATTCTTACTCTTCCAGCTTCTTCCCGCTGCAGTTGCTGGAAAAGCACTGAATAAGGTAAGGAAGGATGGAGCTCCTGTTAGTTGGCTTTGCTCTGAGATTGCTTCTTTTGATAAGATTTAGCTAACGTCTTTTGCCTCAATTGGCAGTTTGGTAAGCTGAGTCTATTCTGTACTAGGGTTTCAAGCTTTTACCGTGACACGTTAAGAGATTAGAATGGTTACATTACCATACTCCGAGTGTATTTTCCTGGAAATTCTTGCAATTTGGACAGTCTACTGAAGTAAAAATATTATGAATTGTATCAAGGTTTGTACATATTTAGCCCTATTAACTCCTACTGTATTTATTGCATTGCTTTATAACAAAACCTCAATTACTTTCTTAGTTTGATGAGAGTCAGTTTTCTGCGCTTAATGAAGAGAAACTAGAAGAGAAGAATATTAACATAACATGGTCGATTAAGAGTTAACTTTTGTAGTAGCGAAATAATAGAGGTTGCAAAAACATCGTCGAAAACACATCAAACACCTAGTTCCCACTCACATAAATTTATTTGGATAGATAATATATTTCTAATGCATCATAAAATGATGTTTTATTGAACCCATCCTAATGGGTGATTAGTTGGCTGGGTTTCTCTCCAGTACAAGATACGGTTTTTGCCATTTTTAGGAAGTAGTAGGAAGATGGTAGTAAGCGGTATCTGGTTGCCATCAGTTGTGAGGTAGCTCATGTAAGGATTAAGTTCCTACTGGTTTTTGAGTTTGTTTCATGGATACTTGTCAGTGTTGTCAAAGGTTCATTTAAGGCGCACTTAAGCCCTGAAGCTCAGAAAAGCTCAAGGAGGGTGCTTTGCCTCACTTAAGCTGCGCTTCTGTATTAGGCAAGGCACCAAGACATGCCCCTTATTGCCCATGAATTTTATCTTAAATGGAGCAATACTAGATTACAAACGTAATCGGCAAATAAGTGTATTGGTTGTTAAGGAAAACAATATGAATGAGTTTGTTACTTTTCTCTTGAATTATATATTATTATTTTTTCCTTGCATTGCGCCTTTTATAACTAAAGCCTACACTTAAATTGCCCTTTGCCCTTAAAGCCCAACTGGACCTAGACCACTTTTTAGAGCTTTTCTCCTTTGACAACACTGATACTTGTGTTTGTTCTTTCCCCTTTAACATACTCACCATTTATATGATACTACTAGTATTTACATGATGCGAAATGGTACCTTCAGAATTTGCCTGGACAATTGTTTTGCTCCTAATATTACCATTTTCTTGATAAGTAATACACATACTTATTACAGGGTCCGTTTTATTCATATTTTGATTGACTAAGCATCAAGGAAAGTTTGTATTTTGGAAGATGGAATGATACTTTGACAGATAGGTTCAGCCCTGTTCCCTTTGATCCTGTAGCTAGATGTTGGATTATTGCTGGTAATCCTTTTATCTTTATTTAAAACACTTCCACTGCTCTTGTAAGTGGTCTTTGTACTGTTCTCAACCAATCAAAAATTTTGGGACACCCAAACAAATTTGAGCGCTTAGTTAAATGTAATATTACTGAAAAAAAGGAAAATAAGTTTTCATCAGATAATCGTTTCATTAACTTCCAAGAAATTGCCTCGTTATACAGAGATAACAAATGGTATTGGTAAAGGACATTTATTTCCCTTTATACAGTTTGCTCATTTTGTAGTTTAATTTTTTTATGGTGTTAAGAGGTACTGTGATATAATGAAGAGTGGATAGTGATGAAGCTTATAACCTATAGGTTAAAATTTTAAAAAGGACTTTGCTTTCATGGGGAAGGTTCTGTGGCTGGATTGTGGATGACCATTGCTATCATCGTCCGATTTGGGAAGTTTTTAAGTTCACAATTGCATGTCTCAGGAATTTGGAATGGGGCATTTTCGATATGAATATGGTTGGTTATTTGTGAGAAAAATATTTGACAATGTGCCTGCATTTATTTGTTGAGGGTTTTCCTTCTTTGTGCTATTTTTTCTATATTGAAGAACTCAAATAATGATTTTAATGTGATTCTCGGTCTATCTGCAGATGGAAATGCACTTTCTGCCTGGCTTCTTATGTGAGTGTGCCTCTTTGTCCAAGTAATGGAGACAATATAAGATCCTTTCAATTGTATGTTTAGGTCATAATGTGCTATTTTTCTCAAAACTTCATGGTAATAGGACTTCTGCGGTGGAGAATAGGTTCACAGTTTGCTGCAGCCTGCAGTCAAGCAGTAACAGATGCGACCAATCCTTCAGGGTCCTGCCAAATGGTTTGCTGGTTAATGGTGCCCCCTCCCTTTAAAGCAGTCATCCTTTAACACCATCTGTTATCTCATTGATATTACTGATGCAAACATGCATTTGGACTATTGCTTCTTGTCTTAAGTGCTCTCAGATTTCTCCCGCATGATAGGCATATTTCTTCATAAATCAACTTACATTTGGATTTGACTGTAGTGTTGCTCACTATGCACTTTGGTGTGTGCATTAAAGTCTAGGATTGATCCCTTTACCTTGTTTTGATATTTGTAATCTTGGCCATTGGTACGAACTCTGTCATTTACTTTCTTGATGTTGTAGAATCTGACCCAGCTTTGGGGCATAAACTATTTAACTCAGGTTGGAGTGATCTGAAGGATATCTCACAGAGGGTACTGGGTCTACTTTTCGTTCCCTCATGATATAAATTACAGGATTGATGCTTTTTAGTCATTGAGAAGGAAAGAAGATAACGGAAGTGGGAAAATGGTTCCTTTTTTTCTGGTAGTTTTATTTTTTACATAATTTTTTGGGCGCAGGGCTAGTGGGGTCATTTGAAATTCTATGCCATAATTTGTTGGGAGAGTTAGTTTTTAGAATCAAGGATGATATAGCTTGAACTAGTTGTGTAGATGAATAGCTCGGAGCTAAGTTGAGTTACCTATTGGTTTATTTTCGACATTATTATCCTTTTCGGCTGATTTTGAAGTCTATGAATTCTTTTTTTATTTAAGAAGCCGATCCCTTCAGATCAATTAATTTAGTACTATAGTGATTTTAGCATGTTATATGTTATTCTAGTTTGATTCATGTGTAATTTGACTAAGCATAATTAACCTTCACTTAATATGAACGTGCGATCGCTCAAACTATTGGAAGTTAAAAACTTAAGGGATCATTAATTAAAAATAAATACGAAAAGAGAAAATAAAAATGAAGCGTTGAGCTACGATTTAAGGGTCATTGACGAGAGGTTTGAGCTACGATTACCAACTTCCATCGTTATAGATGCAAGTCCGAAATTTGACAGAGCAATTTTGGGATAATTTCGAAGAGATTTAAGGTAGTTTGAGTTGAATTTGAGCTATGATTCGAAGGAAGAAGATGAAGTTTCTGGAATATATATATACTTGTGTATATCTTCTGTCTATATATGTATATCCTTCTGCATTTCATGTCTATTCTTGTGTATTCCGTGTATATTTGTGCGTGATACACACCGATATACAGTTAGTTATATGCGATATACATGTTTGCAAATATTTTTTTTAACTCATTTCAACTATAAATTTGGATTCTAACCCAGTCCTAATCACCTCCAATCTTCTTAAACTTTTGTATGTTTTCTCATCTATGTGTGTTTGACGAACTCCAGAAAAAATTCTTTTTTGTTCTCTTGGTATCTTGAATTTTGTATACCATTAGTAATTTTTTTGGGCCAAAAATGGTAAATTATCTATGGCCAAGTCATTTGAGAATTTAAAAAAAAAATCCTGTAAATATCTTTCTTTCAAGCATGCTTATTTCTCCTACCATGTAGGTGGAGATGATGTTGCAAAAATATTAAAGTAATATTTTGCCATTTCAATGAACTTAGCACGAAACCAAACTACATAATGGAAATCTTGAACATAATGTTTCAACACAAGCAAATTTGTTTGCAACAGTTAATACAACCATGTTGATAAATAGCATGTAGCCATCTTCTTATTTCCAAAACTAACCCTTGAGGTCCAGATTTCAAACAAACAGAAAAGAGCTCAACAATTACAAACAGAAATCTTGTGACTTCTTCTATGCTGCTGCAGGTTTCTGAATGAGAAAGGCCATGCACTGAACCTGTTTAACATTGTCAAATGCCAAACAACGAATGAAAGCATTTGGGTAGGCTTTCTTGCATTCTTGGATTTCATTGAGAACTTGGGATGAGTCATTGCAGCCAAACATGGGCAGCTTCCACAGTGTCCAATACCTTCCATCATAGTAGCCTGGCATGCTGCTATTTTCCCTCCGTACATATCCCACCTGCCTCATATCACAAAGCAAACATTAGCGAGTCCTTAGATAAAGTATGAGTTTCACTAATTTATGCTGACAATGTAAAAGGTAAACCACATATATAACAATTCACAATAAGTAGAACTAGTAACATAAAAAAAATAAAGCAAGTGTAACCAATTGGAGCCTATCTTGTCTTTTGTTTTCGCTTTTATTCTCTTTAGTATTTTTATTTATTTGTTTATCTTTGGTAGTATAGCCTAATAGACACTCATACTTGTATCGTTATGACATTTCGGCCCTCTTACTTCACGAGATTTATCTATATACACTAATAGTTGTATACAACATTGATATTGGAAGATCTTGTTTTCCATGTTAGTTTGCTGAAACCTTTTTTGGAAGACAAGGATGACCACTCAAGGAGCCAGCTTACCATACCCGGTATCCAACAAGCAAATCAGCCGGGAAGAGAGTTGCAAGAGCTATACTTGACGACCTGATAACTCATGCCTCACGGAAAGATCATCAGGAGTTTCGGTGAAATAGAGAGGATTGATGCCAAGGAGAACACATGAAAGAGAGTGAAAGACCTCAAAGCATTCAAGGACCTAATCAAAGACTATCTTGCAAGGAAGGCGCTGAGGACGTTGCCAAATCAGATAGGGGAAAATGTCATGGGTTGCTTTCTAGCCTCGCCCTATGACCCCTTGGCCGCGCTCCATGGAGCCCTGGCAAGCCTCTCCGTGCGGAGTGTCATGAGTGACCCCGTGGTCATGGCTACCAAGTAATAAGTGTGCTTGTCCCAATGTAGCCCTTCGAGTAGCCACCGTGCCCAGCAGCAGGCAGTGCCTGCTCGCAGTCAATGCCTACAACAAGATGCCCTGCAGCTAGTGCCCGCACGCTTATGCCCCACGCGCAGTGCGCACTGACTAATGCTATTGACAAGGACGCCACCCCTACAAGTGTCGTCACCGGACCAGCTTTTCCTTTATATAAGCCTAAATCCATTTTCATATAAATACAAAGTAGTTTTATCTCTTGTATTTGCATTATGGTTTTCTAGCTTATTTATATCTCCTCGGCAACTTAGGTTTTTAGTTTTAAGACATATATAAGGGGTATAGTGGTTGAAGTTTTCTGCAAGCAATCAAATCTCTATATTGGTGTCTCCTCCCCCCTAGCATCATATTGGCTTTCTTGTAATCATTGTTCTCCGTTAATACAAGCAAGCTTTCATTTAATTCTTTTTTCAATTTTGTCGTTGCAGTGTGTGATATTGACATTGGCTTTCCCGCACGACACTGACAGTCTAGTCTAGCCTGCGGAGGGAGCCTTCGGTTGGCGTAAAGTAAGCACAGGGAAGTCGATTGCTTTGCCTTACGTCTTCTAATACATCTCAGGAAGCCACGCATAATAGTAGGCAGGTTAACATGTATAAATGAGGATATTATTGTGCTTTGCTGGTAGGGGTTGACGTAGGCCTATCTAAATTGTTCTATGCCTTAACTAATTAGGAAAAGAGACATACATCTATATTATATTATATTAAAAGCACGAAGGCTCTTAACGAAATGTCGTTTGCTTTTTTTACCCTTTAAAAATTAGAACATAATTTTTAATATAATATTTATATGTTCCTTAAGAAAAAAATTATTCATTGAGACGGGATACACGCGCAACACGCGTCTCTTGAGACTAGTCTCTTAGAGCCCGTTTGGACATACAAAATTTTTCCATTGTTTCAAAACAATGTTTGATTATACAATTCTTACCAAAGTTTTCAACTTCACTTGAAAATCCATTTTCAAATTTGAAAAACTGGTTCTCATCGGTTTTTCAATTGAAAATGGGAATTTGCTAGTTTTTAGTTTTATAAATTTTACCCTATTCTTTTAAAATTTATAAAATGACCCCATCAGTTATTAAAGAATAACTTGTTCATATTCATGTTGTTTTTTGTTTAAATTCCTTCTCTGTGTATTAGTAGAATTAGAAAATGTGATACTGATTTTGCATCTTTTGTGTGTTGCAGTAAAGCAGAATATGAGTTAAACAATAGCATTTTGATTGTTTATTTCAAGTAGGATAATCAAATTGGGGTGATTTTGATATTTTTTACAAGTTGTGAGGTATAAATCATGTTTCATGATTTTGAAAAAAGACATCCAAATATGTTGCAAATATTATAACCAAACATAACTTCATCTTCAATTGAAATTTTAGTAAAATTTCAAATTCCAAAAAAAAAAAATTGAAATGTATGTCCAAACGCGTGCTTAATTATGGAAAATAGAGCAAATTTGTCATTATTTTGAATTTGGTCTCACGTATACTTTTATTATTAGTGCATTGGTTCATATTTGTTCCTTAATTAGGAGAAATAAAACAAATTTACTCTTCGATTGAGAAAAGTTTTTGCCCTTTTCCCTAACTAAATTGCCCTTTTGCATATATCATCAACCATCAGCACATCCTTCTTACACAATCAAGCTCCGCCTACCTAACTTTTTCCCGCGCCACCCATCTCCCACCATTCTCTCTCCTATCTGTATTTTATTTTTAACATAACATGCAATTTTTCTTTATTTAGTGTTGCACACATAATGATATTTTATTTTAACTTCTGCCTTGGTCTTGTATGGAGACTAATTTAAAGTTTTATTAGTTTAATTAACTACTGGAGCAATATTTTTTTCAAACAATGAAGAGTGTTGAAGAAAATTGTATTACCTCTATCCAGTATCTAAATCATGTAAAATTAGATTTAAAAGTATTAACAGGATCACCTTATTAATTTCTCAGTTTCTTATATTTGATTATTTAATTTAATTTTAAGGTTCAATATAAATCTCTAGAGTAAACCAGAAATGGACTTTTCAAAAGGTTATCCACAAATTTCATTTACAAAAATAAATAAGAAAAAAACTACAAACCTAATACAACATATTTATTCGACAAGTTGCAACTTCTTACACAATTTGAGAATAAAAAAAGAAGAATTAGGCACACAGTTATCCAAAAATCCGAATTGGAAATTGCCTCTCGTAGGGTGTTTGACTAAGCTTATCAGCCGGTCAAACTAGCTTATAAGTACATTTTGATTTATCGACGTGTTTGGTAAATATTTAAAGTGCTTATAAGCCAGAATCAACCATAACTTATGTCTTTTCAGCTTATAAGCATTTTTAGTTTGACCAAGATTTTTACTATATTATCCTTAATAATATTTTAATTCACAAAATATCTTTCCCAAAATAAAATTTCTAATTTTATGTTCATCCCACATTCATTGTTCTTCCTTTTCTTTACGAATTAATTTATAATCGTTTGTACAAACTTTAGGGGTATTTTAGTGAGTTTAATAAAAGAATAGCTTATCAACCTCTTTTACTAAATATTTCGACTGTTTGTTATCAATTTCAGCACTTTTATCCAAGCACGTAATTATTTATTTATAAAATCAATTTTAACACATTAAAGTGCTTTTGACCACTTCAACCTTATCAGCTAAGCTGATAATAGGCTAGATTCATGTAGTTTAGCGTCTATTTACACTCCAATTTCATTATGCTTCACTGTCTTAGAAAGGTTAAATGATGTTAAAATGACTCTAATTGTGGATTTTATGCTTTGCAGAAGCAAGTTGAGTTTATGAGACATAGGATGGTGTTTGGACCCAAATTAAAGCGAGAAAGACCCCTTGGAGTTTTTAGCGTGTGAAAGAGAGAAGAAGAAATGCTAAGGCAGAATGATCAGCCATTAGCACGGCCATAGCGCGTCCATCGGCGCGGACGCACTAGTTTAGATGCCAAAGGCAGATTGGAAGGCTATTAGCGCGGCCATTAGCGCCCAATAAGCGACCTGAAACAGAATACATGGCCATTAGCGCGGCCGCACTAGTCCAGTCCGCACGCGTTTTGGTCAGGGGTAAAATTGGAAGTTTGGGACAATTTCACTTAACCTATATAAGGTCCAGCTCGCCCAAAAGAAGAAATATCAAGGTAAGGAAAAGAGAGGCAAGGAGGACAATTGGGCATCAAATCTCATCTTTCTTCCTTGTGTTTTTCCCATTTATGATGAATTATCTTATTGTTATTCTTAGCACAATTATGAGTAGCTAATTTATTTAGTCTAAGGTTTTGGTGGAACCTGTTGAGGATGAACATCTTGTTATATTAATATATTTTGGTTGGTTTAATCTCTATTTGTTCAACTAAGTTCTTGTTGTAGTTGATTGAAGGGCCCTCAATTAGTTGTGCCTAATTAGTGTGTATCTACTTGGGAGAGAGTGCATATTTAGGTAGTTGTTGAACAACACCACTCCCAAAGTATAGGAGGGATCCATAACCAAGGGTTTAAATGTTGGATTAGGGATAACGATACCTTGGGTGCAATCTAAAGTGAGCTATAATAAAAGTTAGCTAGCGTAACTCGGGAGAGTGTGTCTCGTAAATTGTCGTAATTACCCGGGAGAGATTTACGGTAACAAGATTGCTCATGATTGATAGAGACGATTAGGCCAAACTATATGAAATATAACAAGAAGGGATTCTATCAACGGGGGAAACCACAACCTTAGATCCTTCTCTTATTTGTTTACAACCCAGTAATAATTATCTTTTAGAGTACTCAATTTCATTCGGTTATAGTTAGTAGAAACACCAACAATTGTTATTAATAATCTTTGGGAAGTTGATTGCGAAGTATTAAGTGAGTCTGACACCGTAATTGATAGGTTAATTCTCTGTGGGATTCGACTCTGAGCTAAATACTCAGATTATATTTGCAACATCCGCTTAGTCTTTTTTACAAGGCATAGTTGGGCGTGATCATAAGCCAAACGTGCTCTTTATACAATGTCTAAAGGTTATAATCTAATGGCTTTCTATAGAAAAAACCGGAATTCTTTAAAACAACATCGATTGAGACACAGTAAACCGTCATGTTCTAGTGTGTGTATATATATATATAAAGGAGGGAAGGAAAGAGATGAGGTGGCACTAGGATCCTATATATCTATTATCTCAAAGAAATCTACCGTTACTGCCGAAAAGAAAAAAACAAAGAAGAAAGTCATATATATATATATATGTCCCCTGGTCATTGTTATCTTCGTGCGTTGGTGATTGAAGAACAAAAATAGTATGAACATTGGATTAGAGGTTTTCAGATTGATCAACTACCATAAATTTCTTTCAAAGTTGACCTTTATTTTTTACATGGATAATGTTGTCTCCTTCTAAAAGACTCTCCTCTCTTAAATTAAACGCACAGAAACGGAAGGAAAAAATGATACCTGATCAAATTCAAGGCAAGGAATCCAGCCCATTTGGATCATGTAATCGACCTCCTTTGCAATCGAATCTTCTGATAGAGGTGGCAGATATGAGAGAGTCTCAAATTTCTTGTTGTCGATCGGATTCCACGTCTGTTAATTTAAAACAAAACGGTACTATATGATTTCCGAATAAAAGAGACCTTTAAATCTCACAATTAATATACAAGTCTCTTTTATAAACTTTAATGATAACCTGCTAAAAGTCATAACTAACCTGTAAAATTAATAATAATAGTCGCTAATAATGTAAAAAATTATTTTATTGTTGCGTAATATAAAGCTCAAATGCGTTAAGATTGTTAAAACACGGACTAAATAAAACTTAGCTAAAAAAACAGGGACAAAAGTGCAAAATTCTCTATTTGTGTACCTTCATGCAGTAAGTTTTAGAGCCATTGGAGATAGTTTTTCGACTCCAAGTGATTGTATCCTTAGCAGGAAAAAGGTTAACGCTGTTGGATTTCAAAGCAAGATAGGTTGATCCAGCAATTGGAGCTGCAACAAAACTTGAGACAGACATGTTCACCTTGACTTTCAAGTAGCTAGGAATACTACTTTTAGTTATGATAAAGAAATATGTATAAAGTTTTACTCAAACAAAAAACTGAGAGATTCAATAAAGTAATGTGAATTTTTGTAAGTATACTGGAAACGGTTACATAAGAGGACAAAAGAGAGTGATGTAATTAATAGAGAGTAAGGTGAAGACGGGGCTAGGGGTGTGTAGTGTTGGGTAGAAGACGGTATCTACGAGGGTTTGTTAGGCATAGTGACATAGGTTTTATCACCATTTTCTTTTGCCATTTAATTAGGCAAGAGGTATAAGTTTGCTCATGTACTATTCAAATTTGCTTAATGTTGTTTTTGTTATACTATTACCAGAGTGAACTCCATATATCTACATTTTTCGAGATAATGACTAAATTACACGTATGGTGCTAATAACTTATTTTACCGAATCCTGAGATGGGAGTACGAATTACTCCCTTATTAGTGCAATAGCTTCAACAAAGAGAACCAAAGGGCGAGTGAAATTATTACAAAAAAAAAGGTTCAAAATAGAATGACAGTTCTGTGTCCCAATTTCTTCGAAGATTTGAGACTTGATGGTTGTTCGGGTCGATATTCAATATCGTACCCGCTGATTTCTACGGCACATTTGGCCAACCGGCCCGAAAGTTCGGGCTTATGCAAAATATTTCGAAGTGGATAAGTTGTTACAACACATATGGAATGACATTAGAAGTATGATTTTAATTTCCTAGAAGCGCTTATCAAAACGAGCGCCAATTTTCTAGATGGGGATACCGGGTTTCGGCCTCACCTAAGGTTCGACTAACATAATAGATAAGGAATTGCGTACCTTGTTCTTCTCGGACCAAGACTCCACTTACCGCTATCTCCGATATTGCTAAATACAAGTAAATCTGCTCGTCCGCCTTTGGCGTGTGAAGCAGCGGCGGGCTCGATAAGTACCGTGTTAGTTCCTCCAAGGCCTGCTGGCATTCCAGAGTCCACGTGAAGTTATTCTTCTTCTTCTTCAGTAACGAGAAGAATGGGTGACTCTTATCTGAGGATCTCTAGATGAATCGTCCCAGGGCGGCTATGCGCCCCATTAACCTTTGCACGGGTTTTACGTTGTCCACTGTCGTGATGTCCTCAATAGCTTTGATTTTATCGGGGTTGATTTCGATTCCTCGATTGGATACCAAGAAGCCGAGAAACTTGTCTGAGTCGACCCCTAATGCACATTTTTCTGGGTTGAGCTTCATGTTATATCTTTTCAGTATATCGAAATTTTCCTGCAAATGCTTCAAATGTTCCTCTGCTCGCAGGGACTTAACTAACATGTCATCAATATAAACCTCCATTGATTTTCCTATTTGTTCTTCGAACATTCGGGTTACTAGGCATTGATAAGTTGCACCAACATTTTTTAGTCCGAATGACATTACATTATAGCAGTAGGTGTCGTTCTTAGTGATAAACGAGGTCTTTTTCCTGATCTTCCGGGTTCATCTGTATTTGGTTGTACCCAGAGTAGGCATCAAAAAAACTAAGGATCTCGTGGCTGGCCGTGGCATCGATCATGCGATCGATACTAGGAAAAGGAAAAGAATCCTTGGGGCATGCTTTATTTAGATCTTTTGTGATGACCCAAAAGGTCATCCTGTATATATTGTGCTAAATCTGTGTTCCGAGGCCCCGAAAGCCTCCGTTAATCTCACCTCGATATGCGTGTGTAGCCCGACTGTGTAGCCGGGAAGCTTTTATGTGAAAACTTGATAAAAATGGAAATTATAGTAATTAATTGAATACAGTTGACTTTGGCCAACATTTTTGGTAAACGGACACGGACCCGTGATTTGACGGTCTCGTAGGGTCCGTAGGAAAATATAGGACTTGGGAGTATGCCCGGAATCGAATTACGAGGTCCCAAGCCCGACAAAAGAATTTTTAAAGAAAATTATTTCCTGAAAATAATAAAGGTTTTTGAAAATAATAATTAATGTGAAAACTGTGTTACCGGGCCCGTATCATGGTTTCGGAGCCCGGAACAAGTTTAATATATGTTATGTGACTTATCTGTGAAATTTTGTGTAAAACGGACTTGAAATGACGTGATTCGGATCAAAATTGGAATAATTAAGCCTTATGAAATCTTAAGAAAATTCTATGAATTTTGGGGTTTAATCCATTGATTTTGATAATATTTTGGTGATTTAAAAGCTTGAACAAGTCCGTAGGATGATTTGAGAGTCGTGTGTGTTTTTGGTTTTGAGTCCCGAGGGCTCGGGTGAGTTTCGGGTAGCTAACGGGGTGGGAAAAGGACCTAGAATTTCTGGTGTAGAAGTCCATATATGGTGTCTGGTGTTGTTCAGTGCGATCGCAGGTCTAGCTCCGCGATCACATAGAGTTGAGTGAGGGGAGGGGGTCTGATGTCCTCTACGATCGCATGGATGGGTCCGCGATCGCAGTGTAGGGAGCCCAGATGTTCTGCGATCGCATTCCTTCTTCGTGATCCCGTAGTGTACCAGGGGAACTGGGTGGGGGCGAGGTGGTTCTTCTCTGCGGTCGCGCCTTTTCCTCCGCGATTGCAGAGGTCTGTGGGGTTGACCTTCCGCGATCGCAGCCTTCCGTCTGCGGTCTCATAGTAGGGATACCTATAGCTCTACGATCGCAGCCCTTCTTCCGCGATCGCAGAGAACAAAATCGCCCAGTTATTTCCTTAAGTCAAAACAAAATGTTATTTCGGGATTCCCACTTCTTCATCAATTCCTTCTTCTCCAAGACTCCATTGACGACCCCCCAAGCTATTATACCTCCATAACCTTTTGGGTAAGTGTTTCTAACACCAATTTCTTCCACTTCTCTTCCCTAATCACTAGAATCTAGGCCTAAAATCCTAAAAAATCAAAGTAGAAATTAGGGGTTTTGGGTAGAGTTAGGTTTTTTTGGAAATTTGGGTAATTCAACCACAATTTGAGGTTGGATTTCAAAACAAATTATATATTCTAACTCGTGGGGGTATGGGTAATCGGGTTTTGGCCCGAGCCTCGTGTTTGGACCAAGCGGGCCCGGGGTCGAATTTTGGTATGTTTGGAAGAATGCTAGTAAATGGGTAATTAGGCTATGGGATTGATTTATTGAGTCATTATTGATATACTTGAGTTAATTATGTCTAGATAATACCATTCTGGAGTTGAATTCTAAAGGAAAGGCGGTGTTAGAGGGTTGATTGCTATATTTTGGACCCGAGGTAAGTGTCTTGCCTAACTTTGGTGAGGGAATAGGTATTGTGTGCTATGTGTTAAGTGTTTATCATGTTCAATGCATATGTGAGGTGACGAGTACCTATGCATTGTGTGTCAAGCATGCCCGTGAGTCTATTTTTGATGAAAATCTTATTATTACTTCCATGTTCGTCGTAATATGAATTTGTCTCTACTTGGAAGTTGAATATTGTGAAATCTCTGGGTGGTGAACTCATGATGTATTGGTTCGATTGAGAACCCAATTTAAAGGGATATATTGAGATGATTGGCTATAGCTGAGACCCTTTCCGGCCAATTGTTATGATATTGACTGATACTTTCCCCTTGCCGGGTGATTTTGAGTTGTATTTCCTCTATGCTGCATTCCTTGCCATTTATATTGTCATTGTTTTGGTGAGGAAGAGTGTAAAGCACGAAGGGTGATGTCGTGCCATGATTTACATTGATTACATTGACATACATAATACATCGCATCGTGAGGAAGAGAGTAAAAGCACGAAGGGTGATGTCGTGCCATGATTTACATTGATTACATTGACATACATAATACATCGCATCGTGAGGAAGAGAGTAAAAGCACGAAGGGTGATGCCGTGTCAGGATTTACATTGATTACATCATAATTTGCATAGTGAGGAAGAGAGTAAAAGCACGAAGGGTGATGTCGTGCCATGATTTACATTGATTACATTGACATACATAATACATCGCATCGTGAGGAAGAGAGTAAAAGCACGAAGGGTGATGTCGTGCCATGTTTCATGATTATTTCACATCATACATCGCATTGTGAGGAGGAGAGTAAAAGCACGAAGGGTGATGCCGTGCCATTATTTACATTTCTGGCATTTACACTGGTTTCCTTATCATTCATTTGTTAAATTGCCTTTTTTTGTCTGCTCTTCATGCTCATTTAACTGCTCTATCTCATTTGTTCCCCTTTTAACTGCTCCCGTATCCCCATACTTGTCTGTCTATCTCTTGCCTTGTTTTTCCATGCTTTGGGTTGTAGAATAGGACAGGTTAACGTTGTTGCTAAGTCTAGCCTCATCACTACTTCGGCCGAGGTTAGGTTCGGCACTTACTCAGTACATGGGGTCGGTTGTACTGATACTACACTGCACTTCTTAATGTTGTGCAGATCCCGCACCCGGACCCCGTGGACAGCGTTGAGGGAGTCACCTTCAGTCCACCCAGAGCTTCAAGATATACCCGCTGGCGTTCGTGGGCCTTGGTGTCTCTTCTACCCTTTGGATCTCTTATTGTCTTACATTTTCCGCTAGTTTCAAAGACAATGGTGTATTTTCCTTTCAGACTTGTATTTAGCACTCTATAGAGAGTTCGTGAGTTGTGACATCCCGGTTTTGGGGCCTATGCGACATTTGTATTTGCTATTCCACTTAGCTTTGAGGCATTTATCTATTTTCTGTTGTTAAAGACTGTAAAGTGTTTTCCGTTAATTCTGTTAAATTGGTGTTTTGATGTTAGATTAACTGTACACGTTGGCTTGTATAGCGAGTTCAACGTTAGACGCAGTCACGGCCTGAAGGTGGGATTTTGGGTCGTGACATCTTTATAATCTACACACATTCTAAGTTTATTCCCCTTCTTAGGTACTACTACGTTCGCTAACCATTCGGGATATTTGACTTCCCGAATGGATCCTATTTTAAGAAGTTTGGTTACCTCGTCTTTAATGAAAGCTTGTTTGATCTCGGACTGGGGTCTTCTTTTTTGCTTCATCAGATGGAACTTTGGATCCAGGCTTAGTTTATGAGTGGTGATCTCCGGGGGAATCCGCTGTCATATCGAGATAGGACCAAGCAAAGCAATTCATGTTAGTTTTAAGGAATTGAATAAGTTCTCCTCTGAGCTCGGGGGCTAGCCCCGTGCCCAGGTATACCTTTCGTTCGGGCTGATGTTCGGTCAATGTGATTTACTCCAGCTCTTCGACCGTTGACTTAGTGGTGTCGGAATCATCAGGGATTATGAAGGATCGAGGTACCCCATAGTCATCATCCTCGTCAATCCCCTACTTTTCCGATTGGGTTGAGGCCGGTGTTTGTGGTTGCTATTTAGCCTCATGTTTTCCTTTGAATCTGACTCTTTTGTTGACGAAATGGCCGATATTGGTATCACTTCGTCGACTGCAAACATTTCCTTGGCGGCGGGTTGTTCCCTGTAGACCGTTTTAACTCCCTCTGGCATTGGGAACTTTAGAACCTCGTGAAGGGTCGAGGGTACTGCCCTCATGTTATGGATCCACGATTTCCCGAATAGGGGATTATACCTCACATCGCCCTCGATCACATGGAACTTTGTTTCTTGGATGGTCCCAGCCACGTTCACTGGCAAAGTTATCTCACCTTTGGCGGTTTCACATGCCATATTGAATTCGTTTAGTACTAGGGTCACGGGCACAACCTGATCCTGTAGGCCGAGCTGTTCTACGACCCTCGATTGAATAATGTTGGCCGAGCTACCTAGATCAATTAAAACACATTTAACTTGAGTCGTATTCATAAGTACATATATTACCAGTGCGTTGTTGTGGGGCTATACGATCCCTTCTGTATCTTCTTCATTGAAAGACAAGGTTCCTTCTGGTACGTAATCCCGAATTTGCTTCTCCCTTATGATCGACACCTTGGTGCGTTTTAATACTGGTCCTTGAGGAATATCGACCCCTCCAACGATCATGTGAATCACGTGCAATGGATCTTCTTGCTCATTCTGTCTGCTGGAATCTTTGTTTTTGAAGAAATTCTTGGCTCGATCGCTTAAAAATTCCCGAAGGTGCCCTTCGTTGAACAAGCGGGCTACTTCCTCCCTTAGTTGTCTACAATCTTCTGTTTTATGGCCATGGTACCATGATACTTGCATATTTGATTGGGCTTTCTCTGGGATGGATCGGTCTGCAGAGGTCAAGGCCATCTAGTATCTTTGATACGTCTGATGGATGATACGATGGCGGATGCATCGACGTTGAAGTTATATTCTGACAATTGCGATGCTTCTTTCGGCTCGGTGTCCCTGTCGAAACCATTCTTGCTCATGAGTCCCCTTGAACTTTGACCTCAATCATTCCTCCTCTCATTCTGTGCAGGGTTTCGCCCAGATCCTCTGCCTTTACGGTCTGCATTATATGGTTGATATTGATCTCTATTCGACCTTGGTTCTCGATCGATGTCCCTCTTGATTCTATCTACGGGCCTGTTAGGATAAACGGGCCCATAAGGAGCCCCTAATTGATCATCCTCGACTCGGATCTTTGAGTGATACCGATTATGTACATCGGCCCAAGTGACAGCTAGATATTCGATCAAATTCTGCTTCAACTGTTGTGAAGTTATGGAACTCTGAATGTTGAGACCTTGAGTGAAAGCTTGAACTGCCCAATTGTCGGCGGCCGGCAGCAAATCCATTCATTCCATTTGGAATTGAGATACAAATTCTCTGAGCATCTCGTTGTCCTTCTGCCTTACCTTGAAGAGGTCTAACTTTATTGTTGCGAACTTAATGGCTCTGGCGTGTGCCTTTACAAAAGAATCTACAAGAATAGCAAACGAGTCAATGGAATTAGGTGGTAAATTATGATACCATATCATAGCACCCTTCGATAGAGTCTCCCCGAATTTCTTTAGCAATACGGATTCAATCTCGTCATCATCCAAGTCATTTCCCTTGATGGAGCATGATTATGAGGTGGCGTGTTCGTTTGGATAAGTCGTCCCGTTATACATAGGAATCTCGGGCACACATAACTTCTTGGGAATTGGCTTCGGAGCCGCACTTGGGGGGAAAGGATTTTGTACAAACTTTTTGGAATTTAGTCCTTTTAATATCATCGGCCCCGGGGATTTGGTCGACCCTGGAGTTATGGGTTTCCACTTTCTTATCATTTTCCTCGATCTTCTTTTCCCCTGTCTCGATTCGCTTTGTCAGCTCTTCGAGCATCTTTATAATAGCAGGAATGGCCTTCGATTCCTTCTCACTCGATTTTCTCGAAGTTGATTCGACTTTGTGTACAATATTTTGGGATGGCTCGAGTTCGACCCTGCTTGGCGTGTGGTTCCGATTTTGGAGCTGAGTTATTGCTGTTGTTGGGCTTGCAACATTGCGAAGATTACCCGTAGGCTAATCCTGCCATCTTCACCACCATGTGCATTCTGAGTAATTGATCGGGTACCCCCACGAACACTGCTTTCGGTATCAACGGCCAAATTTCCATTGATGGGTAGTCGATTGGATCTACAGCCGGAACTCCATCGAGGCCAGCATGGGGTACAACATTTCTTGGTGCAATGTTCTCATTTTCGTCGTGGTGGTTGAGATCATTGCCAATGTGTTTGAGGTGCTGACTGAGAGTTTGACATTTTTAATCTTATAATCAAAGACACTTCAAAGAACAAGTGTACAATAGTGTGTGTTGCGGAAATTTGTACCAGGCAACCACTATTATCCTTAGCCCCACGGTGGGTGCCAAATTGTTTACCCTAAAAACGATAACAGCTGAATTTATACATTGGTTTTAAGGACACGTGATTTTACTTGGTACAAACTGAGAAAAACGCAATGTTGATATTGAAAATTAATTGAAAATAGGAATAAAGCAAACCAAATGAGATATGCAGCTTTGGCCCTCGAGATAGGTTACCCTCGAACCAAAGGAACAAGCAAAATGGTATATGAAATAAATGACAGAGTATTGAGAGCTTAGAGAATAGTATATTGCTTTGAATTGCGTGAATATAATGTGTCTTACAAAAGATCAGACCCATTTTATTTAGTAGGGGAGTCCTACCTTTGATACAATTCTAAATACAATAAGAAATCATCGATCACCATAGTCGATGCGGCAGGCTCGAGCACGGTGTTCTTTACCCTTTTATTTTTACCCTCAGTTGTAAGGAACGTCGCCTTTTTTGTTGCTTGTTCTCTGGACGAGGACTTCGATAGGAAGCACCTGCACCGGAAGTAGGTCCGATGAAACCCGTTCGGGCGAAGGCCTCCTGCAGAAACCTCGCCGCATCTGCGGGATCAGCCAAAACGTCCTCCTCGGGGACGGTAACAGAGCCCTGCGGAAGACCTGAATTCAACAGAGAGAAGTTATCCAGTTTTCTTATATGTGAGATAAAAACAAGATAAGTTCGAGAATCAACTTGCCATGATTTTTGGCCTTCCACCCGTATTTAAGGGCCAACTCATTCCACCAGCGGGTCTCATACGTTGTGACATCCAAAATCTTCTAGACCCACTGGTCCAGGCCTTGAACCCTTAGTGGTGTCCACCAAGTTGCTGAAATAATGAAAGGGGAAGGATCGGTAATAGCATGGAACAACCTTATCAGAAAAAAGACAGACGTTGAACTTACGTGCACGATTCCATGACTCAGGAAAAGATCGAGTTGTGGCCGGGATAATATCCCTGGTACAAAATACAACGAAATGTTCTATCCATCCATGGTCGTTGTCATCATCCATGCTGGTGAGCAAAGTATGGTGACCACATTTGCTAAAGTTTATCATTCCCCCACGAAAAATCTTGGGGGAATAAAGGTTCATTAGTCGAGCCAGGGAGAGCTCTTCCACCGTCTCCTGGCATAGTCGTCGAAGACAGGCTACCGTACGCCACAAAGAAGGGCTCACATGTGCCAAGCAGACTAGATAACGGAAGCAAAACTCCAAAATTACGGAGCTAAGTCCCCCGCTTAATGAGAATGCGCCCAAAGTGAAGGGATACGTATAAACGTATGTAAAACCTTTCTTGGAGAAAGTTACTCGCTCCACCAGATCGGAAGTGATGATGTTCAAATCATGGCAGCCATAGTCTTCCTTCACAGCAGGAATGCTAGAAGGACAGATGGAAGAAGGGTACACACCAACAGCCCATGTGCGGGAGTTAGCAGAAGGAAAATTCTCCTCAAAATCCTTGGTTATACTGAGCTTTCTGAGGATAATGGTGCTCACTGTAGGAGGAGCAGCATCGTTGGTGCTTTCTTTGTTTTTTGAAGAGCTGCAGTTTTTGGAAGAGGAAGCCATGGTTGGCAGATGAAAGTAGGAGTTCATTGAAGAACAAGATTAAAGAGGAGTGAAAGCTAGGAAAAGTTGGATGCAAAGAAGTTGAGAGAGTTTTGAAAAACTGTGAAGTGTAAAAGAATAAGGATGAAGCGTATAAGTAAAGGAATAGGCGGCTAAAATTGCGGCCATGATTACACAAATGAGTGCCTGCCACCCGGTAGAATTAAATGAAGAATATTCTGTAATATCCAAATACACAGTCCGTTATAGGGAATTACGGCATTCATAGCATGTCGTTACACATTCTTCAATGGCACCCATAATTGTCATTTAAGAGGGGCTTGTCCCTAGGATCTTGTTCCCTAGGTGCAACTATAAATAGTGATTTCAACAACCATTGTAAGGACACGAATTTTATGACAATCTTACGCTATATACTCTTCAAAAGCTAAATAACATTTCATTTCTTGCTTCTTAATGTTGTTGTTACTGCCTTCGGAAGCTTCAGTCCATGAATGGGGCTATTCATTATGCTGTATCGATTTCAACGTTAGTCTTGCATTTTATTTAATTTATTTATCATTTTGGGATCGAATTGATTCGCTTGTTATAAACCACGTTACAAATTCAACTGTACCGTTTTACGGACAAATATACCCTTAGGCATATAAAGCCACCTTAGGGCTTCATTCTCTATTAGTACTATGTTTGGACTTCTTAATTTTTCAGGTGTAATTGCTACTGTTATTTTGTGTTGTTTCTATTGTGTTTGGACACTAGACATTTGCAAATCTCTTAAATTCCTGATATGAAAGCGACTTTTGTAATTATGATACTCTAATATTCCTAGTGTTCAGCATATTATGCTAATTAATCTTACTAATGGATCTTCCTTAATAGCCTGAGTATGCGTGCCACTTTTCCAGAGTATAATGTCGCTCTTCCTACAATTGTTGGATCAATATATTTCATGGTATCAATATGTTTGATTTTTCTCTATTAAACAATAAAACATTGTTACATTTGACGAAAAACTTAATGAGTTTTTCAGTCATTGCCTTGGTAGGATGTAAGTTAATATGGTGAATTTATCGTCTTTCATTTTATAATGTCATTGATGTTTATTTGTGTATGAATATATAAAGTACAATTGAGCAAATTTTGTTGTTTATAATTGGAGAAACTTTTTGACGAAGGTAGACATGTGCCCATGAAACTTTGTACCCTTTACAATATAGTTGAAAAGGATCAAGGTTATATAAGATAAATTAGTGTTATACACTACACTTTTTCCCCCTAAAATTGAATCATCTCATCGGGTAAACCGATAATCGTACCGATTAACCGATATCCGATAACTGATATCTTATCGATTCGATTTGCGATTGAACATATTTATAAACCGATAACCGATATATCGAACTGATAATATTTATAATCAAATTGAACCGATTGATATCCACCCCTAATAATAATTACATACCCTAGTAATTACATAGTATAGCATTTACAATTCCTTATTTGTTTGCCAAAACATAATGACAGTATAATTGTCACGGTCATGTTTGATTGGACAAGTGTAATTACATAGTTAAATAAACTTTTCAGTTTAACCTATCGAAATATATTAAATAATATGTTAAATAATTATAAATAAACATATAGTATCTTAAAAGTAGCAAAAATCTTCCAAATAAATAATATTATTACTTAGATTAATTAATCAAAATTGCAATGACGATTTAATTTTTACTAACTCATTAAATGTGTGATACATACATGCATATATAAAAAATGCTAGTAGATATTATTCATAGTCAGGTTTTAAACTATATTTTAAAAAAGTAAAAGTATTAAATAATTATAAATTAGTAACTAATATCAAAAAGAATTATAAGTATCTTTACTATCTTTTAAAATCAATTAAAATAGACCGGAGAGAGTAATGAATAGAAAACAAAGCTAGCAAAATACGAAATTGTATTTAACAACTAAGACAAACAAAGAAAATAGAAAAGGAAACAATATGAGAAGTTGCAAAATTATATGAAAGCACACTATACCAACCTGTTGGAAGGTTAAAAAATGAGAAAAGAGAAATGGAAAAAAATATCGTAAAAAGAATAGTACTTGACATATTTGGAAAAAAAGAAAAATAGAAAAGTTAGATTACGTTGTAATTACCACCAATTTTCACCTCACCGCTGAGAATGGGAGAGTATAATTACACCAAATTCTATGATGACGAAATAATTATTTGGCTACATAAACATGCCAAAATGTCTCAAATCCAATACTCAGGTGGCTTTATTTCCTGATATTTTATAAGTTAGAAGATCTTTATTTGCATTACGATTTTACGATGTGTTGATGACCTTCAAAGAAAGAGATACATCCGACTAGCACAGGTACACAATAATTGTCTGGAATTAGAACTTTGGCATCCTATCGCACTTCTTCAACAGCGTAGAGACTAACAGTTACAACTACATACTATATGATGGGCGCAGATAGAAATGGAGGAGAAACAATTATTACATAAAACACCTAAAAGGAGTGAACGATTACAAAGCTATCCAACACCATCTTTAGCCCGGCCACCCAACCATTATATTTTCATTTTTCTCTACACATGCACAAAATTGAGTTATTAGTATTTCTAACTCATTCAGGATCCTCAAATAGTAAGCAGAGAGCAAACCATCCATCTATACAAGCTGGGGCATCACATATTTTCAATTAATGACCCAAAAAAGAAATTGTAATGACACTTGGAATTTATTTATGCACTTGCATGCTTTTAAAAAGCCTTTACGTCCAAATGTACAATAAGCATTCTATCAATAACAAAGACATGAGCCAGTGAACAATCTACTAAGTCCACAGCGCATTTCCTTGACTGAAGGAGGAAGCAATTTACAGATTCCTCTTCAGTCTAGCAAAAAACAGAGTAATACAAGTTTTTCCTTCTCCTATGAAGGTTGCTTTGGTTGAACTCTCCTCTAAATACTCATCAATACTTCAATAAGTTTTCCGGCACGAGTTTTACAACCTTCTACTTTCTGTAGTTTGTATGAAACTATCGAGGCAGTTTTACTTATTGGATCTAACTCATATTATAGTTTTAATGTTAGCTTTCAATCCTTCTGGCATTCAATAATGGAGTCGGACAATGAGGCATTCCTCAGCTTTCAGGAGAAACTTATTCAACGCTTTATTTCACCTAACTATACAGGACAATGCTCAGTGATATCAACAAGCAGATGGCTGGCACTTGTCGCGAGCCTATGCAGCAGAGAACTTGCCCCGCTGATAAATTAATAATTCATTCTTTAGACATGCTTAAGTTTTGTCTCCTCCTCCAAGGGGAGTGTTAATAAGGAGGATGTGGACTAGGGCTCAAAAAGAACTCGTCACCCTCCTTAAAAAGTAATTTAAAAAGAAGGGAAGTAAATCGGTCCTCAGGACCATTATTTGGTCTCTTATAAACCTTCTGCAAGTACCTAAGTTTTCTCTGTTATTCGGGCATCCCTCTATTCTTATGGCATTCAATTTCTGCACTCATTAAAGATATCATAATCCTGCAGCTGACTTTCTTCAACACACTGCGCTTAATACAAAAATAACCATGTTATGTGTTCAAAATAACTTGTGAACTCACAGAAATCCTATCTTGCATGAACCAGCTTCATACAAACACAAGTATCGGATATGGGTACAAGCAGTATTTTTTTTACCTTTGCCAAGTGTTATTCTATTTTTGAAAATCTCATGAAATAATCCAGACCAGTGTCTAACTTTTTGATATAGATATGTCAAAGCAAATGGAACCTGGCACAAAAAAGTTAATAATCATGCTCATAAAATGTGAAACTAGCAAGCTACTGAGCTTTGTTAAGTATTAGAGATTGACTACGAGATCCACTTAATGGTTCTATTTATGCAGACAAGGGAAACGAGGAGAACAAAGATCTTAGGTTTCATTGGAATTGGTCCCCTTTAACTCTTTGCATGGTTCAGGAGAGTAGAAATATACGTGAAGCAGTGATCCCACACTAAACAGTGTTCTTCAAAGCGAACAACGCAAAAAAGCAAGGGCCATGAGGCTTGAAGCAAAAAAGCAAGAAGAAATCTAAAGCTTCTCTGAAGTGAAGAGCACAATTTGCGGAAAATCAGAAAATACCAAACATACATGAATTTAGTACTGTAATAATAAAACTGCAAAATTAAATAACACGATGCATGTATAAAAACAGAGTAGTTCCAAGACCAACTTTAAAACACATTTTCTCGAAGTAACATTATGTTAATCAAAGAAGAGCTACCAAAAATCCTAAGCATAAGACATATGAAGTCTCAAATGGGATTAAGAAAATCTCAAAAAACACAAAAAAGGATTACAAAGAAGAAATTAATGAACAAGCACCTGCCAACTTAAGCTTTACTAAGCAGACATAGCTCTCATCTTTTTCAGTCGCTTCATGGCAGGGGAGACAGTCCTCAGTATCTTGCGGCCTTTCTTTTTCTGTTTCATCTTCCTTGTGCATTGTGGCATCTCTCTTATGGGGCCAGGCGGCACCCCCTTCTTCAAAGCACTACCTCTGGGAGTAAGAGTTGGTGGCAACCGTAAGCTTTGTGGAGGCATTGGACTGTTTGGTTTCCATACCAGGTTGTTCTTCATAGAAAACCTAACCTTCTTTGCACTTTTCTCTGCACTCTTTGTAGCATCATGACCTTCACCATTTATGACAGGGATACAAGACTCGGCTCCCTGAGTGTTTTTTCCTCTCTTTCTCTTCTTTTTCACAGAAATTGTAGGTGTGTGAGATGAATTATCATCATCGCTGTCATCATCATCTAAACCAACCTCAGCAGCAACCTTTTCAAACTGCATTTGAAGATTTGAAATCACATCTTCATTAAAAGTCACTTTGTTCTCAATGTCTGGCTCAGAATTGGAACTATCACCAGTAGCAGTAATCATATTCTCCTCTTTGTAGCCGCTAGAGCTTTTCTCCATAATAGAGGAATTATCTGAAAGCCTACTTTTTTTCTTTTTCTTCTTCCCCCTTTTACTACCACTCTCGAGCTCATTAGACCCATCTTCCTCAACCAAAGTGCCATTCTCAGAAACCTTTTTCTTCTTTTCTTTCTTCTTCGCCTTTTTACCGCTTCCATCCTCTGCTCTCTTCACCTTCTTGCACTTCCTTAATGTCTCATCACCAGATTCCTCCTCATTCTCATCCTTACCCACTTCGGAATCACACGTTTCACCACTCAAACCATTCTCAATTGGTATTAATTGAGGCACCTCTTCTCCATCATCAACAACCTCATCGACGTCAGGCAGACTAATTTCAATCCCTAAAGCTTCAAACTCCTTCTCCAACCTCAAGAACTCCTCGTGCAACTTCAAAGCCACCTTCCTATTACCCTGAACACAATCCACAGACGAACCTACTTCAAAAAGCTTCCCCGAAAACCCCATTTTCAACGCAATAACCCCAAATGCCACATCACCATAGCTCTCACCCTCCTCCTCCACACCTTCCTTTCTCCTCTCCAACAAACTCCTACCCATCTTCAACAACTCGTCAAAAACACAACTTTTAACTTTCCCAACCATAATTTTATCCTCAGACTTCCCCATCACACTCAAAAAGGGCTTAAACAAACAAACAACCACATCATCACGAACCGGGACACAACATCCTTTTAGCTCATCAAGAAAAACAGAGGCAATATGATAATTAACCCCGTGACCCAACAACTTATCTGTCGCCAAAAATGCATTATTCTCCAAAACCTCAACACACTTACCCATAACCTCCAAATCCCACTTACATTTCTTCATCAACTCAAACACTGAAGCAACAAACTTCCTAATAAGTAAGTAAAACTTGTCCAATCTTAAATGGTCAATACCATTCCATTCGCGACGAAGGGTAATCAAGAAAGCAGAAAAATAATGGAAGCAAATACCTAAATCAAGATTTTTTACCAGAGAGCAGATGCGGTCGATGAGCAGAGCTTGAGCAGGGGCTTTATCGGAGTGCCAAAGGCAATAGAAAAGGCCCTTCCAAAGCTTCTTCATATCATCATCGGCGAGCTGAGTTGTTTGTGTTACGAGCCATGTTTGAAGATGTGCGAAGGCTTTTGACCTTATGGAAGCGTTGCATGAAGCTAAATGCTTTATTAAAGAAGTGCCTTGTGTTGCGTCAAGAAGGGCTGTTTGGGGTTTGATTTTGGATTCTCTGAGCCTCTTCTTGCTCATTGTTCAAGATCTGTGAAGCTTTCCTTAGGTTCTTGGAAGGGAGTCGGAGGAAGGGTTTTGGGGGAAAAAGAGAAGGATTATAGTCGTATGCTCCAATATAAAAACCTAGGGCTAAATTTGGGAGGAAATAATTGTTCTTTTTCTTTCGTCCCTTTTCCTTTTCTTTTTTTTTCTCTGGATTGCAAAAGGCAGCTAGAGAAGAAGAGGGCTATCTCGACCCAATTTTGCAACTTCAAAAGGGTTTAAAAGTAAAATACAAGTATTATGATATCAAAATAATTCAACTTTTTTTTTTCAATTTAAATGACACACTTTTCTAGTTTTGTAACTTCAAAAGGGCTTCCCCCGATTTTATTTAGTTTTAAAAGTAAAATATAAGTATTATTATTACTAATTACTAATATTCTCTCTGTTTCAATTTAAATGACATAATTTTTTTATTAATCTGTTCCAAAAAGTATGATACATTTGTATATTTGAAAATAATTTAACTTTAAGCTTTTTATTTTAACCTTAATAAGAAACCATGGGCCCACAAAGCTTTTGCCATTATGTTTTTAGGATCACATATTTCAAAAAAAATCTTTTTTCTTCTTAAACTTTGTGTCAAGTCAAACTACATCATTTAAATTGAAATGGAGGGAATAATAATAATAATAATAATAATAATAATAAACTATTTTATTTTTGACTTTCTACGAAATTTTCTTATTATATTTATTTTTATGGTTGGGTGCTAAGAAGTGTACACACAATGAAACTTGTTGGTGTCTATGTGGTATTCTCGAGTAAAAAGAAATATAATTATGTTGAAAGGTTTAAGAGTCAAATTATTCTTAACTAGAGGTCTCTAGTTCGAGTCATGAGAATGAAGTCACCTTGGTAGGGAACACTTTACCCCTTAAAGTAGGGTTTTCCTGCATGAATCTAAATTAGTGGAGTCCCGCACAAATATGAGACATCGATTGGGAAACTAAAAAAGAAAAAGTGAAATCATGATTTCAAAAATATTTTCATTCGTCTTAGAACGACATTTGATATTGGGAACTTTGACTGATGCAAGACAGAAATATACTTTCAAAGTGAATATGATTTTGACATATCATATGTGTAACGATCCAATATGTTGTTTTGAGTTCAAGGACCACGTTTACTTATTTGAGGCCTCTGGTAGGTTCATTTGATAATTTATGACTTGCAAGTATGGGTGGTACGAGTCCAAAGAGATTTGGGGTGCTTAGTTCCTAACTTGAAACCTTACGTTGAGAAGAGTTGACCAAAGTCAATATTTTGAGTAAACGAGCTTAGATTCATGATTTGAAGGTACTAATAGGTTCTTATGATGACTTTAGACTTGTACGTGTATTCTGTTTAGCACCTGAGGATCGGGTATGATTTAGATGTATCTTGTGAAAATTGAAATTTGAAAAACCGAAGAAAGTTCATAAGTTTAGTTTGCACCTTGATTCTAGTTGTGATATTTTCATATGTATTTGAAGCCCTTGGACAATTTCGTATAAGATATATGGACTACTCTGGAAAGTTTAGAGGAATCCTGAGGGTCTCAAATGAGTTTTGGGGTATTTGGGAGTGGTATAGAAATGGGAAAATTGCAGAAATTTGCATCAAATATAGAGGCTAATGTGAACGCTCGCGTCCATCCTATGGTGCAGGTCACGATGGGGAGTGAAGCCTGGACGCTTCGCATAAATATGGCATTGTCACGACCCCAATTTTTTTCCATAGGATATCGTGATGGCACCTAGTCTTTAAAACTATAAGCCTAACAAACATGCGGAAGTGAATGAAACAATAATTTAAAAATCACAAAACTCAACAACATATATAAAAAGGGAAATATCTACAGCTCGATGTGTATACAATAGCCCAAAACCTGGTGTAATACAAGTCACAAGCTCTATGACAATACCAAAATTATTCCTATACAATTGTATCTAGTAAAAAAGGAAAATATAAAAAGGGGATAGAAGGGGACTTCGAGGCCTACGGACGCGGGCAAGTGTACCTTGAAATCTCCAAATGCAAACTCAGCTCACTAATGCCGAAACTAATAGGAAGTACCTGGATCTGCACAAAAAAATGTGCAGAAGCGTAGCATGAGTACACCACAACTGTATTTAGTAAGTGCCAAGTCTAACCTCGGTAGGATAGTGACGAGGTCATGTCAAGGCCCTACAAGAAATAATATGAAACGGGACGAAAGATATAACAATACAATGGTAATGACAATGGAAATGAAACAAACAAGGAATTTACCAAAAGTTAACTACACAAAATCAAGGCAGGTAATACAACACGAAAGGAAACAAGGATTCACACGTAAGGAAACAAACAACCAAGACAAGTACATCAAATAGAGAAAGATCAACAAATGCCACTACTGAGGTACCGCCTCGTAGTCCCAAATCACAAAAGTAACTCACAGCTTTCCTTATATCACCGTCGGAGCCTTTACATTGAGTTTTTGAAAAATTAGTTTTCCCGAACTAGCATCCCACGTTTTAGCCCACCTTATCATACGTCATGGCTTCTAGTAGTTCCCCTACTAATCACATGTATCAAGCCCACCTTATCACACCAAATGCGTTTCAACACCCAAACCTTATACCACCGCATGTGCATCAATATCACAACGGAACAAATACACCTCAAGTGCCCCATATCACAACTTACTAAAGAAACCAAACAATAACATAATTTCACAATAAGGAGCACACGACTCAACCACAATGTACTCAAAGTCTCAACAATAACAGCCGAAAGAATAACTCAGTAGAATGATATTTCATAACTTAGCACTTTGCCTCAATAGGAATCACGACCCTCAATACCAATTTCAACAACAAGATATTCCAAGAATAGCAATTTCAAGTAAGGAATTCAACAGTTAAATAATGAATATGGAATAAAGGAAACAGGAACTTCAGCTAAACATGTAAAACAATTAGCAAGTAAGAGATAAGACAAGTAGACATGTGAAATTAGACTTGCAATGATGGCTATAACATTTTAAGATAACTCAGTTAAGGTATGAAAAGAATCTACATAACTAAAAATCGGTAATTTTCACATTTAGCCCATGCACACACTCGTCACCTTGTGTACACAGCTTTTACACATCACAATTATCACAAACAACACCAATCCTAAGGGGTAATTCCCTCCTACAAAGTTCCACGCTAAATCAATCCATTAGTAGGCCTTTCCCTCGATTATGCAACTCCGAACGACTCAAATCTAGCCAAAACAATTCCATACCATAAATATAACTATAGGAAACTAATTCAAACTATGAAATTATGATATTTGCGAAGAATTAAAAAGTCAACCCGGGCCTGGGTATCGGAACTCGACCAAAATTATAAAATCCAAACACCCATTCGATATCAAGTCCAACCATACAAGAATTGGTCAAATCCGACCTCAATTCGCCTTTCAAAACTCAAGAATTTAGTCTAAGAAATTTCTAACATTTTTTCCCGAGTTTCTAACTCAAACCACTAATTACATGATAAAAACAACGATAGCTTCGAGTAATTTAACCAAAATCGAGTTAGGAATTCTTATCCCAACAATCTCTCTACAAATTCGCCTCACATTGAGCTCTCTAAGTCCAAAATGTGAAATATGAAATAAACCCTCGATTTCAAACTTAAGTTCTGCTTCCCAGCGATTTACACATCGCGATCGCGAAGAAAAAAATCTTCATCATCCCAAAACTTTATACGTGAATGCAGAGGACTGGTCGCGAACGTGATCGACTCCAACCCTGCACCAATATATAATGGCGAGGAGTGGTCGATGTAGCTGTTACCCGAAAGGTCGGGATCGATATCCAAAGGGAGTTAAGATTGGTTGGGAGTTGGGTTTCTACCTAATCTAGCTATGTGTGTTGTCTTTAGTTACACTTCTAACCATGAGTGGGTTTTGTTTCTATTCTAGTTTAATGCTATTGATTGCTGAAAATAAACTAAGTGCAGTATTTTTGTAGGAGTTTTCTCAATTGATAAAAGGCATTAGGGAAGTGACTTATACCTAGGCGAGTATCTAATGGGGTCTAGAATTTAGGTCAAGCTTGTTGTATCTAGGGTCGTGATATAACCTCACACTTAATTACTCACTCTATACCTCTCGGTAGTTTGAGTGACTTTGCCCGAGTTGGCTTTCTCAAGCCTAATTGGGTGTTCAAACAATGCAAGTGAAATTGGCTCAAGTCGGGTATTATTCTCTTGAATTCACCTCAATTCCTTGTTAGCCTATTTTACCTAGACTTGGACCCTCTTTCTCAAGAAAAGCCCTAGTAAAAAAGGCAAGAATCAGTGTTTGCAACCACCCATTCAACAGATAAAGCATGAAACAAGCTAAATATCACTAACCCATAAACAAATAAGCCCTAAAATTAAATACCCACACTAATGTTGGGTCACAACCCTAGCTAATGGGTCTAGCTACTCATAATTAAGGTAGAAATCAAAGATCGAGATGAAATATAAGCCATAAAAGTTAATTACAAGAACAAAATCTAAAGTTATAAGCTAAAGCTACTCTAAAATTGCTCAAAGTGATAAAGTGTTGATGTTCACGAGCTCCCTAATACAAAAGATAACCTAAAAATGTGAATGTCACGACCCAAATTCCCAACCTTAGGGATCGTGATGGCGCCTAACACCACACTTGCTAGGCAAGCCAATGTTAGCAATCGATTAACTAATTTTCTTAATTAATTACGTAAGCATAAATAAATAAATTCCACATGAACTTAATTAAAATAATTCCCAACAACAATAAAATAAAATAATAATAATGACCAATTAAATAAAATAAATCACGAACTAATTATGTAAAGAACTCTAAGACTACCCAGGGTCTGGTGTCACAATCCACGAACTATTAAAGAATACTACAAATAATGGTCGAAAGAAATAATGTAACTGTTCTGAACAAAATGAAACAACGTATATTAAATAGGAGAAGACTCTCGGGATCCGCGGACGCCGACAGATATACCTCGTGTCTCCGAACGAATGAATAGCCGCTCTAAATATCTCTACTGATGGTCAGTACCTGGATCTGCACAAAAGAGTGCAGAGTGTAGTACCAGTACAACCGACCTCATGTACTGAGTAAGTGCCGAGCCTAACATCGGCGAAGTAGTGACGAGTCTAAGGCGGGACCTTAACAATGTATACCTGTGTCACTAATATCTACAACAACACAATAACACAATTCTACACGAACAAGAAAAATATAACTGAGACAATAAATATAAAGCAAGAAAGGAAAATCTAAACAAATAATTAAATAGATGCTACAACAAATTAGAATAACTCAGCTGCCCTTTTCAGATCTTTGCTATAACCAATTCTCAATAACTTTCAAATCTCAAATCTTTAACTTTAAATGAAAACGGTGTCAAAAATATATAAAGAGTGGTAAAATAAATATTTAAGATTTTCAAAACTTTATTTTCTTTGAAAATCAGTAAAATATAAACGTCCTCCCTTATCGCTCCTTGTTGCAGCGTGCAACCCGCTCCCACCAGACATATCATATCAATTTATTTATAATTTTCACAACTCAGGCCAAGCCTTTCACAATATTTTTGTCTCAACAATTAAAAATAAGAAACTGTATCTTTCTCGTAAACTTCATCAATATTATCTCATCCATGAAACCAACAGCGATATCAAAATATGTAAAATTTATAAAACAATGCCAAACCTCTTAACCGTTTTATACCACAAGGAAGAACAACTCAAACACGCAATACTCTTTCCAAAATAGCCACAACAATATCTAATAACAAATTAATAAGGCCAAATAGTCATATAAACAATAATGAACATATCACAATTAAGACAATAATCAATTAAGTTGGGGACGGGGAAGGGATCATGTTTAACAAATAAATTGGGTGGTGCATAGATACTCGTCACCTCACCTATACACCACGTCCATGCATTTCACATAGACCTATTCCCTCAAGCCAAAGTTAAACCAAACACTTACCTCAATTCCGGAGGCCACTCACTGCTCAATTATTATTTTTCCTTTAGAATTTGCCTCTTACCCGCTCGAATCTGATCTTGAAGAAGCCGAGATCATAGCAACATCTCTAAGATTATTAATTTTTTTCCAATTACGAACTCATCTTTTCCAGGGTGAACAACGTTAGTCATCTCAAAGCATAAAAGTGCCTGTTCCCATGCCTTATTTGCGATGGAACAAAATCCATTCTCCAGTGAATGCTCAGTAAAAGTGAGCCACTCACTATATTAACCAAGAGGTTTCTTATCCTTGGTGGCTTTTTGTTTTGGCTCTCTCATAATATATCTCAAGGCCAAGCAACTCTCAGTATCTCCAATGAGAGCAAATATGCGTACTAGAAAACCCACGATCAGAAGCTTATGCTCCGTAGATTTTCCAGCGATTTCCTGAATAATGCAGAGAGAATCGTTTCTCATGAACTGTTTCAAAGCACGCACCACTCCGTCCAAGGGTTGAGATGCCGATCTTTGTTTTGCGTCGAACATGTCGAAAATTTTCTTCGTCTTCATCTCCTCCATGTTCCTGGTGGCGTTTTTGGAGCCACAACCACCATCTTCTGCTCTTGTTCAATGTTACGTAACACTAGGAGGAATTAATTGGAGCTGGACTTGATGACCGCTTGCTCAAAATATATTGGGTTTGGGTTTTGGAGTTTTAATTTGAGTTTGAAGTTTGATTCTTGCCATGCAAAATTTTCGTTTTATCTTTTGTCTTATTTTTCATTTTTTTTTTATGTAAAAGGTATCATAAGCCACAGGTTAATAGTTTTAAATATTTAAAAATTGTCTATATGTATATCTATATTTATCTATCTATATCTATACTATATTAAAAGCACGAAGGCTCTTAGCGAAATATCGTTCGCCTTTTTTTTTACCCTTTTAAAATAGAGTTCACACTGGACAAGTTAGTCATTTAATTATTTTCTTTATATTTAAGAGTTTAAAATTAACTAAATTTTTATTATTAAATCTAACATAAACTCCTACTTAGGCTAGAAAAGCACATTTATATAAAGAACCCTAGCAATTTGTTCGATAATAAAGCCTCCACCGACCATCCTTTATTATTATTATTTTTCAAATTTTCTGAAAGGATCATATTAAAAGATTTTGTTAACGGAGGAAGTGAGAAGTAATAACAATTATTTGACTATGAAGGAGCTCAGAACGATATGGTATAAGGTAGAACGGTAGAAGAAATAACAACTCTAATCCAATTCTAAATCAGTAAGAACACGAAATTTATATATATGTAAAATGTTGAACACCTTTTTACTACTTAAAAATAAAGTTTACCTTAAATATAACACTCATATTATATTGTTTTTAATAAATATTTAGAACTTTAAAATTAACTAAAATTTAAAGTATTAAATTTTTTTCTCAGTTAAACTATTTAAACATTTCTAATATTTACGAAGTCAAAATAAAGTAAAACTTGACCTTATATTAGTTCTTTCCACAATTAAATGATGTAACATAATTATAACTCCTTCCTTGAGATTAGAACATTTAATATCTTTCTTTTTTTCGGCAAAAGAATTCGGAAACTCTTCTACCCTTTTCCCCCCCTCTTCTTTAAGCATAAAACTTGTGCATACATATTCCACGTGCAAAGTATGACGGGAACTTTAAAAATCAGTGAATTCAATAATTTTTCATAAATTATTAAATCAGAGAAGTAATTATGTTTGAATAATTTATTTGTCTTGTTAAATTTTCATGTTTTAGGAATGCTTTCATTACGCACAGACGTTTCGCCAAGTTATACATTAACGTGTTATACATGTCATATACATTACATCTATAAGACAGGACTTTCTCCTTTATTGAGTTAGAAATTCAAAATAATACTCAAATTATCCTTTTTTTTGTTACTCATGTAGATAGGGTACACGTGTAACGTGCGTATACTAAATCTAGTTATTATAAAATCACGAATTTTTTACGTTAATTATTGAACGATAAAAATATTCCTAAAATATTAATAACCTTTTATATCCTTAAATAACTAAAATATTTGTTTAATGAAGCAAGTTGAAGGTGGATGTAATTGAAATATTCAAAATGTTATCAAAAATGATTTTTTTTGTTAAAAATTCATTTTTCGGGCTAGGAACCTCGGAATTCGATTTCGGGCATACGCCCAGATCCCATATTTTATTGCGGACCTCCGGTGAGCGTCGGAACACAGATCCGGGTCTATTTACTCAAAATGTTGACCAAAGTCAACTATAATCAAATTTTAACTCTAGAAATTACTATTTCTCATATTTTCACATAAAAGCTTTTCGGTTTCACGCCTGGACTGTGCACGCAAATCGAGGTAGTTAAAATTTATCTTTTTATGGCTAATAAGCCTAGAATTAGGTCTAATTTCATAAAATGACCCATTGAATCATCACAGTGAAAAGATCTATTTATACACAACTGATATTACTGGACAAAAATGCCCCTCTGGAGGTCTCACTGTCAGCATAAAACTAGGCGCCTCAGCGCATGGACTTTCGCGGTCGTGCAATAACGAGTGCGGTCCCCATTTTTCTTCATTTGAACCTGGACTGGAGTTAGTTTCGCAGACCACGTAAATACAGTCGCGTCCGCGTTGGCATCAACCGCGGCCGCGTAATATGTTCGCTGACCGCGTCTTGCAATTTTACTCCACTTGAAACTCTCTGAACCCTTAATCTCGCTCCCAGCGGAATATCAATCGCCTCAGCGTCAGGTGGCTTCGCGGTCGCGTAATATTGACGCGGACCGCGTTCTTTGCTTGGACCAAGAATGCAAGGTCTCTGATTCTTTATCTTTCGCTCTCAGCGAAATTTCACTCGCGACCGCGCCAATGTTTTCGCGGCCGCGCTTTTGTAACGCATTCAACGATCAACAATGAGCCCAATTCCATCTCTCTGAACTTCATTCTCGCGGCAGCACTTTTGTAACCGCCTCAGCGGAGGATCTTACGCAAACGCGTAATAATAGCGCTGACAGCGCTCCCGTCCCATTCTTAGGGCTTGTGCAAGTTTGGCTCCTTTATGAGTTCATTTTGGCTTCTTTGCCTCATTTCGACCAAAACCTGCAAGTAAGCACCTTTAGTTAGTTTTCGGGAATACCTTAACGCATTTTTGATCCAAAACTTAAGCAAAGAAAAGCAAATAGTAGTCTAAAATGCCTAGTTATTAGAACGCGGTGAGAAATTTTTCAAAGCTTCGTGATCGCATCCACACATTCGCAATTGCATAGAGCAACACGTCCACTTTCCCAGGCCTTCCCTTCCTTAATTGCGAACGCGGAACCACTCACGCGTTCGCGATTCACTAACATTGCAAGCTTCGCAATTTCGTAAACCATCTCGCGATCGCATAGAAAAATTTCACGCCTGCCATTCTTAAAGCTTCACGATCGCGGCCCCTCTTTCACGATCGCATAAGAGGAAACCAACAATCTTACAAATCCAAAAATGAAGCTGAACTTGATCCAAATCACCCCAGCAGCCCCGGGGACCTCAATCAAACATACTAACAAGTCCTAAAATATCATACGAACACGCTCGATGCGTCAAATCATATCAAACAACACTAGAACCACGAATCGCGTATCGATTCAAGTCTACGAAACTTATGAACTTCCGAATTCCAAAAGTAATATCGATTCATACCAAAACAACTTCAATTGACTCCAAGTTTTGCATACAAGTCATAAATGACATTACATGCCTATTTCGACTTCCGTAATTGGGATCTGACCCTGATATCGATAAAGTCAACTCCCCGTCAAACTTTCTAAAATCTTCCATTTTCCAACTTGTCAATTCATGCCAAAACGACCTAAGGACCTCCAAATCAACATATGGACACGCCCCTAAGACTAAAATCACCATACATAACTATTGGAACCATCAAAACTCCATTCTGGATTCATCTTCACACAAGTCAAACTACGATCAACCCTTACAACTAAAACCTCCAACTTAGTGACTATGTGTCCCATTTCACTCCGAAACTCACCCGGAACCAAAATCAAATACCCTTGCAAGTTACATAATCATGATACAACATGGAGGATGCAATAAATAGGGGGATCAGGGCTAAAACTGTAACAACCCGGTCTGTCGTTACGAAAAACCTGCATTATAACTATTGTTATTGACTTATTATAGATTGGTTATTCTGTTATTAATGTGTTAGAGTTGATAGGCTTGCAATCGGAATGGTTAAATGAGAATTCAGGCACTGAGTCCTTAAAAATAACCTTAAAAATGGGAAAAGTCAACTAAGAGTTGACTTATTGGTAAACGACCTCGGAATGCAGATTTTATGGCTCGGATAGCTTCGTTAGGTGATTTGGGACGTATAGTGTGTTCAGAATAATATTGTGATGTCCGGTGTAGAATTAGGCTTGAATTGGTGAAAGTTAGTTTTTGGCGATTCCGGTCGGCAATGGAAAATAGGCTATCGGGGTCCGAATGGAATTCCGATAGTTGGAACAAGTTCGTAATGTCATTTTGGACTTGTCTGCAAAATTTCAGGTCAATCGGAGTTGATTTGGATAGTTTCGGCATCATTGGTGAATATTTAGAAATATCAAAGTTCTTAGGCTTGAATCCGATACAAATTTGGAGTTTTGATGTTAGTTTTGGTGTTTTGAGAGTGCAACTAAGTTTGAATGATGTTATGGGATATGTTGGTAAGTTTGGTTGGGGTCCCGAGGGGCTCGGGATTGATTTCGGGTGGTTAACGGGCATTTTTGGACTTAAAAACACTGTTGTTTCTGGTGTTTTCACAGCTGAAGGTTATTCACTGCGATCGCGTGGCTTATGCTGCGATCGCATAGGGTTAAAATGGATCGGGGTAAATTTGTTCAGTGCGATCGCGAAATAAGGGTCGCGATCGCGTAGCCTTGGAGGTCAGTTCAGTGTGATCGCGTGGGGTTCATCGCGATCGCGTAGAGTTAGCCAGGCGCGTGGGGAGCGGAGTCAATTGTTCTTCGCGATCGCGTCAGAATGGTTGCGATCGCGTGGGTCGAGGTTCCATTGAATTGCGATCGCGTGGCTTATGCTGCGATCGCGTAGGGTCTTCTGTGGGCCTGGGAGATTTGTTCTTCGCGATCGCGTGAGTACATCCGCAATCGCAGTGCACAAATCACTGGGCAGTTAAATAATATTTCCTCCGCGACCTAAACCCCTTTTTACACCATTGTTGTACGGAAAAGAGCTCTTGGGGGCGATTTTGAAGAGGGAAATCCTTGTTCTTCGTTGAGGTAAGTGTTCTAGTAATTAAAACTCGATTATGGGTGATTATAGACCATAATCCCAGTCTTTAATCCATGAAAAATAGTAGAAAAATAGGATTTTGGGGCATGAGATTATAAGACCTTCAAGGGTCGATTTGAGGGGTCAAACGAACTCCGATTTTGGTGTTCTTTATATGTACGGACTCGTGAGAAGAAAAAGAACACTTTTCTATAAAAAATTCTGAGTTTCGGGACGCGGGCCCGAGGGTCGGGTTTTTCCCGATTTCGGATTTTAAAATCGATATCTTTCGATTGGAATTTATTCCTTAAGCATATATTGAAGATAAAAATCTGAACTTCGTAGATTTGGAGCCTTCAGAGGTTGATTCGAGAGGCAAGCGCATTGTGGAATAGTTTTCGGGC